>AWUE01018415.1:0-24904 GCA_001974825.2 Corchorus olitorius | reverse complement strand
ATTATTCCAATTTTTAATTAATTTTCAACTTTGTTTTACAGTAGAACTAGGATTGGATTATAACTCTCTTGAACTTGCTCTTTGTACTATGTAAGTAGTTTTACTTTTGGACGAAGGAGATAACGTTTTTATCATTTTTATTTTGCATTTGAAATTGATTAATGAGGTTTTAATTCTATTTAAGATCTTATTGCTCAAAGATTTGAATATATAGTATTTATTGTTTTTATTTACTAAAAAAAACTGTATTCGGATATCATTGATTTTAAATAGAAAGTTTAGGAAGGTATGAAAAATCTTTTCTTTTTTGATAAAAAAATGAAAAAAATTTAATATCATTAATAAATAGTGGATGGGGTAAAATCTAGTGAATTTACCATAAATATTAATAATAAAAAAAAGGGTATAGATAGTCATTTTGTAAAATAAAGTTCCTTTCTCTCCCATTTCCCATCCATATACCAAACGAGGGAAAGAATTAATTTAGTACTTCTCTCCTAATTTCTTTCCTTCATACCAAACATGATGGAGGAAATATGACTTCCTTTCCCTTCCTTCCTATTTCCCTTCCCTTGTTATTTCCTTTCCTCCCTATTTCTTTCCTCTCAACCAAACAGACTCTAAAGAACATGAACAATATATTTTTCTTTACAAAACGGACCGATCCCTTTGTTTAGCCAAAATGCTCAAGTACCCAAGAAAAATCTCTAATTTAATAACTAAAAATAAATAGAAATGATGGAGACTTGAATAAAAACAAACAATAAGAAAAGAAAATCCAAATGGGAAAGCACAAAGTCAAAAACCTTCTAAATCCTAAAAGTCTAAGTTGGCAATGTGAAGTCCCAACAATCATTTCAATATGTGAAGAAAAATCCATCAAAGAAGAGAAAGTCATGACTGATGGAACCTAAAAAATAGATCTGGATGTAGGAGAAAGAGAGGAAAACCAAGAAAATTTGAATCTGCTGCAAAGATAAGGAAATGGGAAGGTAAATAGAGATAAAGATGAGTGTGGTGTCGGTCGTACAAGTGATAGTTATTGGGTTTTTTATTTTCAATCAACTTTCAAATTCAGTTTTTTTTTAATTAATGAATAAGTTATTTAACTAAATTTTAAAAGGTAAAACATAAATTAATAATAGAGCAATTTCATAAGATTGTATATTATTTTGTTTTGCCAGATTGTATATTAATAAACCAAAAATAATTTGTTAGTCATAAAATACATATTCATTGATTCATTCGACATTAAATATTATTATATAAATAATTAATTTATTAATTTATTCTTATAACAATATTCAAGTAATTTATTTAATATATTATTTTTGTTTATATTTTATAATTACAAAATAATTGTAATAGTATATCATAAGTATTTTTTTTACTCATATAAATGTGTAAATTTATTATATATTTCACCAAAAAAATGTATTATATATTATTAATTATTGTTAATAAATATATTTATTATTTTAATTGACCCAACATTGATCCAATTGACCCGATGATTGAACCAGTGACCCGTTGACCCGATAACTTGAACGGTTCAATATCCGATCCGGTTCTGATAACTATGGTTAAGACTCCAAGCCTGAAAGTGCCACTCACTTGCCCTTCAAGAGTTCAAACCGGTTTACAGGAAAACCTTGAGCTTTCATTTCCTGAAAGAGTTGCAAATTTTAGATATCAAGATGTAATCATCACAAATTTTGTTAAGATTTCAACATAAGATGCATTCAAAAAACAAATTAAGATAGTTGTGGCATGTCTACTGCATATCTCATGTCATTGAGAGTGATAGCAAGAGGTTGAAAAGGGGGAACTATTCCCGGCTTCTTGGGTTGAATAGTTTCATGAATGCTGCCCGCTGTTGTAGATAGTGACCAAGATGATGCACTTTTTTTTGCTTTCTTTATCTTTGTTTGCATTGTTTCACTATGGTTATTAAGTTATTGCTTGAATAACAGAAGGTAGCATCAGAAAATAGGTATACAAATTAGACCCACCAAAAGTTCTTCCTAGTGATGATAGCTCAATAGGCTCTTTATTATCAATTTTTTGAGGTATGGTTTGTTTTGATATAATTGCTTGATGGCTACCAAATGCTACAACAAGTCAATCAGATCATTAGAACATAGCCTTCACATTAAATAACTAATGCATGGCTTGAGAGAAACTTACGATCAAGATACTTCAGAGCTAAGGCAAACAAAAAATTGAACAAGAAACAATATCCAATCAAAGCACCCCTCCAATCCAATACCAATGTGCTTCTGGGAAAATACCTCTAGATTTTAAGATCATAATTCCTAAAGCTTTTGTTAAATTAGGAGGGATCTACAATGCAAATATTTTCATATTCTTGTTGGAAAAATATTCCATCCATTAATATTCCTAAGAATTGCTTCTTCTTTTCAAAGTTCTAGAATGATTTACTTACATGTCTCCAACTCCTTCCTAGAAATTCATTCACAAATATGGCATTCTGACCATACATCAACGATGAAATCCAATAGCCCCATAACCACCGTTTCTTCACATTAACTGAAGCTAAACAATATATTCATCAATGTGAAAACTAAAACTGATAGCAGTAGAAGGGAAAAAAACATTATGCCTGATTTAATCACCATGTGACAAGATAAATCCTATCATAACTTGAACTACAAGCAAAGCTAATGAACCACGAGTGTTAGCAACAATCATGTTTCTTCCTACTGTTGCCATTAGTCAGAACAATCCTGACACCATCTGGTTAAGACATAACAGTTCAAAGTACTGCTTGAAAAACCTGTTAACAAGAACATTAACAAAGTTACAACTAACAACGAACGAATAGAAACCTTACAATCATTTACATATGTTCTCACCTCCCAGCATTTGGATCAAAGCCTATGACATAGTAAGTCATGATCACCCAAATGGTGACTTCTAAGAGAGTAATTGGGATCCTTAGAATCCATGTGGGTAGAGCATAAGCCCATGAAGGATAAAAATGAAGGTCCAAGAAGTTTCAATATTGTCATGGAAAGGTCTAAGAATGCATTGAACATTATTACAATGAGAGTAAAGAACAGAGCACCCATGTAAATCCCTCCATCTGTTGTTGTATCCCGGTGCATCTCTATTCTTAGAAATAATGTCATCGACACAAAAGCTGTCATCATGAGCTGAAATTCACAAAAGAAGATGAATAAGTCACATACTCCGAAAACTTTAGTCTAGAAACTAAATTTCCACTTAGGTTTAAGACTTTTTAGTGCTGCTCACTTGGCTCATTTTGAAAACATAAACGAACATGTTCATTTTCATAAGTAGATATTCTTTTGACATGCAAGCTTTTAGCAGTTCCTTCTTATTGACTCCATGCTCCTGTGTTGTTAGAGCAGTATGGTGGCTATTGGACTTGTCAAATGGAGTTACCAAGTCATGATAGAGATTTCTACCAATGTGAAATGACTCGAATGCTTCAGCAAAATCTCTAGTAATAACAAAGTTATAAGGCTGATCTTCGTTAACCAGTATTGCTCTTGATCTTTTATTGATGTCACTTATTGCACCCAAGGAGGCATAAATAAAAAAAACTTGTAACATATTCAAAAATAACATTTTGTTAATTATGTATGAAAGGTGGACAAAAGGTTGAGGTTAAGACTTAAGAAAATTATACTTCTTGTAAGAAGTCAGCAACTCTTTTTCTTTCAGAACACCTGAAACCCATGAATTCAAAGAACTTACAGCACATTTTCACGGGGACCCTTGATATACAATCTTTCCATCTAAGAGAAGAATTATATCATCAAAAAGGTCATATGTTTCTAGGGCTGGCTGGAGGAGAGATATAACAACAGTTCCATTTAGGATGTGAATGTATTGTCTCAATGAATTAACTAATTAGTATGTTGTTGAACTATCCAAACTAGTAGATATCTCATCCATGAAAAGTGCCTTAGACGGTCCAACCAGCATTTTCCTTGTCGGAAACAAATAGATTGATGATGTGCCAAAACTTTGGGATTAATTATTAGATAAAGCATGTCCCAACATCCCTAAGGGGACACCCAATGGTTAAAGCTTGGGACATCTTGTGGGAGGTCCCGGATTCGAATCCTGGAATGGGCGGTGTGGGATTATGGGAAAGGAAAAGGGCTACCTCCTATTGTGTAGCCCATTTCAATATCATGTTCATGAGTAGCGAAAAAAAAAGCATGTCCCAACAATGAAAAAATTGTCATTCATTAAGACTTACCGGTTGTGACTCGCTTTTTCTGTCCCCCAGATATACCTCTCAGCATCTTATCTCCCACAATGGTATCAGCACAACCTTCCAACCCTAGTATCTACAAAGTTTCAAAATTAGAAATAGATTTTTCAAAGATATATTTTTTTGAAAATATAAATTAAATATTCTTGTTTTCAATGGTTCTTTAGCTTGGATTTAAAGAATGTGAACAAATTACCTTAAGTACATAATCTGTAACAACATTTGCCTCTTGCCCTTCAAGTGCAGCTGCCTGCATATTTTTCAAAACAAATCCTTTTCAAACAACAAAAAGCAAAATCTTTTTATGGCAAGTTAAGAACACTCCAAAACAATAAAAGTAAACATAACACTCTAAAAAATTTGCATGATTTCTTTCTCCCGAAGCTATTGTCTCACATTCATATAGATGCCAATATCAGGATCAGGCTTGACATTTGTTGTTTTCTCTCCTCGTGACAATTTTACAAACATGTCTACCAATATTGGATAATATTCAGTTATGAACCCCAACCAGAATTCCTAAGACTTACTTGTCAAAGTTCAGAGTGTTTCAATTAAACTAACCATAGCAAGGTCTAACCCCTTGACATCTTGCTGAAAATGCCAATGTTTCTCTAACTGTCATTTCTCATATGTGGAGATCATGTTGACTTATATAAGCTGATCTGCTGATGTCCTTTGAGGAACAAACTCTTTCATTCCATGTCCATTGTAAGTAATCTACGAGAAACTTAAAGTTCTAAGATAGAAAAATTGTACTATACCAAAAAGGAAAATAATGGAAACTTGAAAGTAAAATTGAATGTAATTCTCACTTTCAAGCCTTTGCCAAGCTTGTCAGCTAATGCCAGAAGTAATGTGGTCTTTCCAGAATTTGGAGGCCCTAAGAGCACTAATGTCATTCTAAACAAGTTTGATCAAGGAAATTATGAGTAGTGTACCAATATTTCAAGACAATATAAGAAAAATATTTTTGCTGTAGAATTAGCCCTCTTGCCTTTGTGGCTTGATGATTCCACTAATATCACTAGGGATGGGCAATGGTTTCTTTCTGCTTGGAAGATTAAGAAGATAATTAAAAAAAACCCTTTAGCAAGACTAGCAGAAAAAGATAAAAACATGTGAGTTATTTAGAAAAAAAAATAAAACATGTTTTTTTTTTGCACAAAAACAAATAGAACATGTTAAAAAATGTTTCTGACACAAAAGAAGTACCTCAAACATATTAAGAGAGAAATTGAACATAGTTAGTAATGCTCTATTTCCCTCATAAGCTTCTTCTTCAACATTCAAATGCTCGAACTAGACTTCAATGGTAGGGAGCTGAATCCCAACTTTGTTTATGATCAAAACAAAGTAAAAAACAACTATCCTGAGCTTCAAGAATAACTATATAGGAACTTCAAATCAAATGAAACTTAATTTGAATCCTAAGATAGAATAGAAAATAAAAGCAGAATTAAACTCGCAAAACAACTATACTCTCCCAATCCTCTGCAAGAAAAGGTGGGAGAGGAGTCGGGGGGTCATCATAGTAGCTAACTCCATCAGGTGCACAATGAGCTAAACTCGCAAGTCCATCCGCACAATGATTGCCCTCTCTAAATATGTGTCTGATACCAACGATCCAATTCTCTTAAAGCAACTCCAAACAATCATATATAAGAGTATGGCACGGATGCGAGTCAATCACATCACTTCGCAGAAACTTAACAACTACATTCGCATCAAGCTCAACTATCAGATTCGTAATACTACGATCCTTTGCCAAAATAAGACCCTGCTAAATCCCCCAAAGTTCTGCTTCGAGACTTCCTGTAGTGCTAATGTTTATCATAAACCCTATTATCCATGCCCCATTTGAATCCTAAATCAAACCTTCTGCAGCAGCATACCCATCCATAAATCGCCTAGAGCCATCAGTATTGAGCAAATAAATGCCAGTCGGGGGTGGCTCCAACTAATCAATCTACCAGCATTAGTCGATACCTCTCTTTTCCCACTAATAGAAAAATACTCAGCGGCCAATTTACATTATTACAAAATAGATTCCACACAAGAGCGGTCACCATCAAATATCAATTTATTACGTGCCTTCCAAACCCCCCCCCCCCCCCCCCCCAAAGGATTGAGACAAATAAAGATCCCCATATAAGATTTGATCTCACCTTTCGATTTGAATAAGAATGACACTTCAACCAATCATGAAATGCAACATCATCCAAAACATGTAGACCAAATCTTCTATTTACACAACTCCATAAATCAAGAACAAAAGGACAGAGTCTAAAAATATGATCCAAGGATTCCACCCCCTCCACACACAGTTGGCACGTCATGTTGGCAGCTAAACCCTTTCGGTAAAGCACTTTCTTTGAATTCAAACAATTTAGGAAGGCCAGCCACAAGAAGAATCACAATCTTTCCTGAACATCTATCTTCAAAATCCAATTGCCTTTCCCCGACCATGCATCAGTTGTAAAATGAATTGCAAGTCCCTTATAGTTTGACTTTACTGTGAATTGCTCATGTTTATCCCACCCGCATATGCAACGATCACCTCTTTTTGGCTTGCAACGGTACTGGAGTAGCACATATCTCTGCAACTTTCTGAGCTGAAAGAAAAAAGGTGCAACTCATCACACTACCAAGTGCCCTCGGGTGTCAAAATGGAAGCAAACATAGTCGACCGAGGTAATGTTTAAGCATGGGAGGGTACTTCATTAATCAAAGTCCATTCCCTATGGTTAAATAATCAATTCAAGATATAACATTTGGCCCAATGTTCAATTAAGGTTATAACCTTTCAAAAATGTTAATTTATGATATAATGTTTTTTAATTAGACAAATTCAGGATAACATACCCGTCTGTTTGTAAACCACGCACCGTTAAGTGATTATGTGGCACTTACGTGGCTGTTATGCAGATTTCAACGTGTCTTTTACCTTTTTTTATTTTTAGCTTTAGAAAATAAAGTTCAAACAGTTTTTTTCTGGGAAAAGAATATTTTATATTTTAAACTTCTTTCCCGTTCACTCTGGCCAAATAAACAAGTATGATACTTTCCGGTTGAAGATTCCGGTAACCCTTCATCATTGCCACAATACCTAAAACCAGAGGTTCCTCCTCATTCCATGTTTAAAACGTGGAAGAAACAAAAATGCAAATTTCTAAGATCTGCCAAGAAAAAAGAAAAGAAGGAAAAAAATACAAGTGCCAAAATCAACACCAACAGAAGCAAGAAAATGAGTTCTATTGATCTAAGCAATGAAATCCCCTTCATCTTTTCCTTCTTCCCGTTCTCTTCTTCTTCTATCTAATCTCTCTCCAAATAATGATGACAATAATATGAAGAATAGTCAGGATAACAAGAACACCCAAGCTTCATGACGTCTTGCCAAAAATGCCTCATGTTTCTGGTGAATTTGATGGGTTTTGATCTGATTTCTTTGTAGAGTTTTGGTTCTGGGGTTTTGGGTTGTCTAGGGATTTAGTTCCTGAATTCGGGGTTGTTATTTTTTTTTTCAGCAAATTTTATTTGTATTCTAATACTAAAAATTGTTTTGATGAATTTAATTTTTTGTTCTAATTTGATAAATTAATAGCATTGGGTGTTAACTTAATTAGTTTATAAGCTATTTAATTTTATGAATTATAAATAATTTTAATGTTATTAACATTAGTGGAGGAAGAAGATAGAAAAAGAAGTTGGTTGTTCATGCCCATTAGTGTTCTTTATGTTCTTCTTTTTCTGGCTTTTAAAGGGTAGTTTGATAAAATAAAATTAATAAAAAAAGTTGTTGGTGTATAGAGAGAGGGTGGCGGATAAAGGAGAGGAAGTAAAAGAAATTTGAAAATAGCCTTTTTATTTGGTAGGGGTGGGCCGCTTAGGGTTTAGCATTAATGAGTAAGAGGTAATTTTGTAATCCCGTGTCATTAAAATATTCAATTATTCTAGACTTAATTTTAAAGGAAAAAAACAAACCAATTGGCTAAAATAAAAAGCCACATGTACATCTATTTTCCTTATCACCTGATTTATGGGAGCGTGTAATACAAATAGACGGGTCTGTTAGAATTTATCCTTAATTAGTCTAATTCAGAAACATTATATTTTAAATTAACACTTTTGAAAGGTTATATCCTTAATTGAGCATCGGGTCAAACGTTATATCATGAATTGATTATTTAGCCATTCCCTACTCACCAATCATACCACAAACTAATGTTTTGGCCACCACCTATTAGCCAATGTGAGCCCTTCCGCACACAATCTTTTCCTTTCAACAACCCCCGCCAAGTAGAACAAACCTACCCTCTAGCTTCTGCATTAACAAATATATACTATATATTATTTTTAGTGGTTATGGAAATTACTTAAAGGCCAAATTGAGGATTAATGTGGTGCCTCCTTTTGCCTTTTTTTGGTCTTTCCTCACTTTTCGGGTGACTAAAAAGGCCCTCGATAAATTTCCTCCCTTACTTTTCCTGCTGCCCTTTTTTGTAATTTACTATTTTTATATTTATGATTAAGTGTGTTTTAATTACATATTAATTGTGTGTGGATATTAGGATTTACCGGTTCAACTCCTCTGCCAGAATTCCAAAGGATTGGTACTATAAATGTATCTGCAATAATGATTGATTCATGGGTAAACTATTGACATTCCAGTTCTGTTTTCCTTTCGTCTTCATTTCTATTTGGGTGGTTTTCTTCTTCCCTAACATTTCTGTGAATTGGTTTCACATGAACTCCGTTCTGTTTCCTAAAATTTCCAGGTGGACGTTGATAAGATCCTTCCATTTAATTTAGCAGAACCTTAGGATAGCATAACCTAAAGTGGGGAGCTTTTACTTCTCACCGCAACATTTTGAGGTAAATCTGGATTTATTTGTTGATTATATTATTTGATATTTAAATTTAACAGTTCCTTATTCCTCTTTTATTTTACAATTTTTTTTTATTTATCATTCGACTTCCTTTTTATTGAGGTTTTCATTAGTTGCTTATGTTTAGTATATTTTCACATTTCCAATGCTAAGTACAATCATTTTGTGATGCATTGTGTAAATTACACATGCTCCTGCAAATGCTCTCAACTAATTCAATTTCCTACGACAACTATACATGCTCCTTGACTACAAAAAATTAAGCCTTCCTTATGCAGAAGCCAAATTCTTCCACCTACCCGAGTTCATTAATTTAACAATTACAATCAAGATTAAAAAATGACCGCAGCGTACTATGTTTTTTTAGATAATCAACATACATTCCAAACAACAATTAATATTAGTTTTATTTTGATGAATTATCTAGAGATGGAGAAGTAAAATTTTAGCTTTATTTTGATGAATTACCTAGAAATGGAGTACTAGAATTTAGGTAATGCACTTTTAGAATGAAAGAGAGGTCATGTGTTTTGATTTATATATGCAAATTATATGTTTCGATATATGAGTTTCTCCTAACTGATTAACTTACAGCCAATGCAATATCTCCTTACTAACCGAATTAAACAATTACAAAAAATATAACCCTAATAAGAAGATGACTGCAGTGCAAGTGCAGGCCGCCCTGCTTGTTGTGATTGTTTCAAATACTTTTTCTGGAAGATTTCGAAGCAAAACGAATGTTGCCTCGTTTGCAAATTCCAGCCCACTTTAGGCAAAAAAAAGCCACATTTGTAGTCCGTGCTTTCTGAAGGCCTAAACCACCATTCCCTTTAGGCCAACAAACACGATCCCAACCACAAGATGACCCCTAGAACTCTCCATATCACCACCCCAAAGAAAATTCCTATTTAACTGATCCAAATGGTCACTAATAGAAGCTGGTAACAATGCCGTTTGCATGGAATAAATAGGAATAAAACTAGAATTAGCCTGAATGAGTGTTTTTCGTCCCACATAACTTAAGACTTTCCTTTCCCAAGTAGCTAACTTTTGCAACACCCTGTCAACAACATGCTGATAAGTAGATTTTGAAACTCTACCATGGATAATAGGGACACCAAGATACATCCCAAGTTCTTGAGCCAGTGGGATACCGTAAAAATTACTCAAAACTAAAGCTTTTTGATGATGCACATTTGGCCATACCCATAATTTTGACTTTTCCAAACTAACTTGCAAGCCCGAGGCTTTAGCAAACTCGTCTAAAACATCAGTAACTACCTCTACCTGCGTTTTTGAAGCCTCTGCCAACAACATTAAGTCATCCGCAAAAAAACATATGTGACACCAACGGCCCAGACCTCGACGCCTTTACCGATCGCCACAATTTCTATTCTACCCTTTCTAAAATCATGTGCGATAAACGCTCCATCACCATGATAAATAAATAGGGCGATAAAAGATCCCTTTGGCTTTTTTTTGTTGAGGTTTAAACGCCAGAATCACTTCCCCAGTCCATATGATAGCAAGATCTATACTGGAGATACAAAACATAATGACTTCAATAAATTCAATAGGGAAACCATAAAACATTAGTACCTCCCAGATGAAGCTCCAAGAAACATTATCGTATGCCTTTTGGAGATCAATCATTGCTATCATCGCACTGTTACTGCCTTTGCGACTCATAAGCGAATGCACCACCTTTTGAGTAATCAAAATGTTATCTAAAGTACTTCTACATGCGAGAAAGCTATTTTGAAAAGGGCCAACTATTTGTTGAAGGATAGGTCTCAATTTATTAATAAGAACTTTCGACAAAATCTTATAGGCAGTATTCGAAAGAGTAATTGGTCCAAAGTCCTTCAACGTGGCTAGACAAACCACTGTTACCAAGGTCGTTAACCCCCCCCCCCCCCCCCTTGCGGATCTGGATCGCAGTTCTTTTCCGATCCCGGAACGCGTTCCGGAGCATTAAAAATGGCGTTCCAAAATTGTCGAAAAATATGAAAGCTTTCCATCGACAAGAGCAGAAGAAAAATGAAAGAAGAAAGAGCAGAGGAAAAGTGAAAGAAGAAACAGATAAAAAAGATAAATTAGGAAGTTTAAACTTTAAACTAGCGTTTTGGTAAGATAAAAAGTCACAAAATTCCTTATTCTTAATTTTCTTTTTAACACTATCAAAATAAATATTACACATATATAATTTGTAACATAACACTATATTATTATTATTATCTATAGAGTTGGATATTATTAAAACCTAAATTACTTATTGGTTTGTTATTTATTGTACTTTGTTTTACATTTTAGGGGTATTACTATATATTGTTACAATTATTTATATTACAAATATTTTACATAATATATACTATTGGCAATTCGAATATTATTTTAAAATGTATCACGATCCCAAACAACATATCGAAGACATATACCCCATTCGTACCATCGAACCCTCACCTTATGTTCTTCGTTCCCGTTCCTGTTCCACGTACCGGGGCGTACCCCAATCCAGGTAACATTGGGACAAACTACTTTTGGAATCAAAACCATATGAGCATGTAAAATATCAAGATCAACTCGTCTATGAACCAAGGCCAAATTAATGAAATTGAACATTGTTTCCTTCACCGTATCCCACTACTTTCGATAAAAAATAGGCTGAACTCCATCCACTCCTAGGGCTTTAAGGCTTTTCATAGAAGAAATAACCAATCGCACCTCTTCAAGCTGTAATGGAGCGAGCAAATCAAGTTTCTCATCCTCCTAACACTTTCAAAACGAATGTATCATATGCTTCCTCCAGGTTCAAACGATTTCTATGTCCAAATAAGGAGGAATAAAAATCTAAGATGTGCCGACACAAATCATCTGGATTTATCATTTATTTTCAACCCCGTAATCAAATGAAATTGAATACTACCGCTTAATCCGCTCCCTGAGCTTCAACAAGAAACTCTCGTAATCTTCCCCAGCAACTTTAACTAGCCTCTCTAGTAGTTTCCTCCTCTTTAGCAACCCAAGCTTCTTGATATTAATCTTTTTTAGCTGACTACCATTTTCAACAAGTAAACTGGTTTGTATACACGAAAATGTTGGCAATTTCTCAATTGCAGCCCATGTCAAAGCCTCTTCATCATCTTCTTCACGAGAAGATTTGGAGAAAACTGCTACTGATGAGCTATTTCTCCATAACGTTGAACATCTATGTATGCTACTAGACGAATCTTGTCTCCTTGAAGTTATTGAAATAATGGATCCACTGGCATTATTTTAAAATCTTCCGCTATTTGCTATTCTCTGATTTGCAAATTACTTTACAAAATGCTTATATATATACTGTTTTATTCGATTTGGTTTTCTATTTTGAATAATTTTTGTAAATCGTATTTTTACGCTTCGCGAGACCTTGGATGCGTGTAACGCGCGGCACGCATTACGAGGAAACGCGGCAGTTGTCTGCGCTCGACTTAGGGTCGGGGCGTGACACTACTAGCTCTGTATGCATCGGCAATACCCTCCTTTTTGTGCTAAGTTATGCAAACAATAACTTTCTATAATGCTTTTTCATGCAAATAATTAGAAAACAGATCGAAGATAGAATATTTATGTTCACGACATCTATTTGGATGGCAACGGGTATTTATAGATTAAAAAAAGTTTCATGGTAAAATCATATTATAGCAATAGATATGTTCAAGATACTTGCGATATAGTAGGAATTACTTGTTATGTCTGGCTCATGGGTGGATGCTCAATGCTTTTAACGTTTGAAGATAAGGAGGTAATGGATTTCTATCTCTCAGAGCATATATCCTAGTTTTCAATCTAGTTTATTGATGCCAAGCCTTGTAAAAGAGATACTGTCTGTGAGGAAAGTATGATGTGGTTGAACTTGGAAGCTATTCCTTTGCAACTTTGGCATGAATCCTTTTTTATGGAAATAGGCAATTTGTGGGGCACTTTTATCACAGTTGTTAATAGTACACACAGGAAGTGTATGTTTGACATTGCTAGAATTCTTATTTCAGGCAAGAGAAGTGTCAAGATTTCTACAAGATTAGCAATCTCGCATGATAGGAATCGCTTTGAGATTCCTATAACAGTGGAGGCTACAAGAGATTTCATTGGTTTTATTCCCGACAAAAGGATTCCAAATGTCGGTTCTTAGGCCGGGGAGGGATGCTCAACCTCGAGCGACTCTTCAATTCCTCTCATTGATGAGGAGGAACATTGCATGCTTGATGGTGGTGTTGCCAATGAGATTGATGACATCAAGAGAAGTTGTAATTAATTAAGTAAAGAGTATGTCAGCTATATGATTCAAGGGAGATATATGCCATTGTACGGGGACTTTCATTTAAACATGGAAGAACTTACTGGTGGGCCATAGCCTTTCGACTAGCCTATTTGTGACGTTGTCTCACCTAACTTGGACTTGGAGCCAATTGATGGATCAACTCACGTTTCTAAATCTTTTTTTGTCAACTACAAGGATGGTGGGGAAGTTGTGTTGGAGCCTAATTGTTTTGATAGGTTAGATGCATGTGATGGGAAACCTAGCTAGGAGTCAACTGATGAAAATGATGGTAATTGCCTTAACATGGTTGAATCAAATCATCCATTTATTGAGGAGATTAACAACGTGAAGGATTGTGATAGGAAAGTTAGAGAATTGGAGGATATTGAGTTGGAGATAGAAGAAGATTGGTTTAGTAGCCTTTTGGAAAAGACTAAGAAACGCAGTAACAAATTAGATAAGAAAAAGTCTAAGAAATCTAAGTCTAAATTGTCGAAGCAACAATTGGAGGAAGTAGCTAAAGGTTCTCTATCTGATGATGATTTTAAAAATAGAAACCGTATATTGATGAAAGAAGCTCGAGCTACGTGGGAGGTAGGAAAGATGCTAGGAATTTCTTTTGATTGTGATGAAAGCTTGATTTTGGAGAAGTTTAAATCAATGGAAGAGGATAACATTGCTACTTAAGAGAAGCCGAGTATCTTTTTTATTGGTGATTGTTTCCATTCTGTTGGGGTTCTAATGGTTGTTGTGATCTTGGTCTGTTTCATTGCTTTAAGGGACTGAGGGTGAATAGTGAAGCTTATTCACTACTTATGTTTTTTGGAGTTTCTTGGTGTATTGGCGCGATTTGGACGGCCTCTTCGAGATACTTAAGGTTACATCAGGTTTATCTTGTTAGGTTGATGTTTCATTTGTGCTTTTATCTTTTGGTGTTGTTGTTTCTTTTTTCTTTATGTCTCTCTTGTTAGGTTGATGTTTCATTTGTGCTTTTATCTTTTGGTGTTGTTGTTTCTTTTTTCTTTATGTCTCTCGAGTCCGATTTAGTATTAGATCAATTGTTTCTGATTGTTGCTCTTTTGTCTTTGGAGTTTTGTATCTTTTTTATAATTTGTACTTCAATAAAAATTATTACCTTTCAAAAAAAAATCTAATTCAAAAAAAAAACAAAAATTTAATTGAAGGTGGATTTAGAGAACTCTTTTGTTTTGTTTTGTTTTTTTTTTCTTTTCAAGTTAGACATCTACTCTTTTAAGAAAGTAACATAGAAATATTGGTAAAAGTACACAAATGGTCCCTAAAGTGAGCCCGAATGTGCATTTTGGTCCCTGAAGTGAAATTTTGTTCAATTGAGTCCCTAAAATGAAGGGTTATGAACAATTAGGTCCTTCCATCAATTGCACCGTCAATTTCACTGAAGTGGCACTGACGCCGTTAACTTTGCTGATTATGTTGCTGAGGTGGATTACCATGTCATCTTTTCTGATTAAAAAATAATTTTTCAAAAATATGTTTTTTTGGAAAAAAAATTATTAATTGTTTTTCATTTTTTTTTGCTTTTTTCAAAAAAATTCAAAAAAATATTTAAAAAAAATGATTTACGGTTTTTTAAATAAAACTCAAAAAGGGAAAAAGACAAAAAAAAGAAAAGAAATTTGATTATTTCTTCTTTTCTTTTCTTTTTTTCCTTTTTCTGTTTTGTCAAAAAAAGTTGAAAAAACTTTGGATAAAAAAATTTAAAAAAAAAGGAAAAAGAAACGAATTTTGAATTTTTTTTCTTCTTTTTTGTTTTTTTTATTAAAGAAGTTAAAAAAATACGTTTTTTAATTAAAAAAATCAAAAATAAAAAACCAAAAATACTGTTTTTATAGTTCAAAAATAATTTTTTTCAAAATTTTTTAAAGAAATTTTTTTGAAAAAAGTATTTTTTAAATAAAAAAAGAGTTACATGGCAGTCCACCTAACCACTACCGTCAGAAAGTTAACGGCGTCAGTGTCATGTCATTGAATTTGACAGTGCAATTGTCGGAAGGACCCAATTGTTCCCAACCCTTCACTTTACGGACTCAATTGAACAAAATTTCGCTTCAGGGACCAAAATGCACATTCGGCTCAGTTTAAAGACCATTTGTGTACGTTTACCTAGAAATATTTATGTAAATCATATTGGTCAGGTGTACAAGCTATACTAATATTTTAGATAAAATATTTTTTTCCTCTTTGATAATCCATATGTTAAATTAAAATAATTAAGATCTTAAAAATATTCAACCCTATTAAGTATTAAGGACTCTGGTTTGATTTCAAAAAGGACTCTGGTATGAATCCAAACCTTATAGTATTAAAATTAGAAGTAACTAGATAATTATAAATGGATACTGCAAAAAAAAAAAATTATAAATGAATGCATTTGCAAAGGAAGAAAATGCATGTGGGAAGAGTGACTTTCCTATTCTTTGAACCAAAATATCAAGGATGTGTTTATACCTCAATTTACAATTGAGGGTAAATTGGTCTTATCATAATCATAATCAAGATGTGTGGTTAGGATTTAATCAAAATTTCTAAAGAAACTAGGTTTCTGCACCACCCTAGTTCAAATTGAATTAGGAAAGTCTTGTAAATTAATTGCAAGGGCTGAAATTAATTAATTACTAATTAAATAATAATTATTTTATGAATAATTATTATTAAATTTCTAGTGCATGCCGCAGCTACCCAGTTGAGTGGCACACAGAGTCAAATCAGAAGCAGTTTCCCTTAATATTGCTGCCTGATAAGGAGGTAAACAAGTAAATAAGGAAAATTGCTTACCATCTGACCATGAGATGAAAAATACCTCATGGACATACATAGCAAGACCCAAGTCGTCTCCCAGT
Source organism: Corchorus olitorius (assembly GCA_001974825.2). NCBI lineage: Eukaryota > Viridiplantae > Streptophyta > Magnoliopsida > Malvales > Malvaceae > Corchorus > Corchorus olitorius. Next base: position 8,557 of record AWUE01018415.1, on the reverse strand, counting down.
CAGAGGAGAGGCCGCCCTCTGCCCTGTAGAGAGACATTTTTCTCTTCTTGCAGGAAGGAGGCAGAGAGCTAAAGTTTGTCAGCAAGAGAAACATCTATGCACGTGAGAGAGGCATGAGATTTTCAACCTCACACCTCCTCCATATAATCGACCTACCACAATGGAGAAAACGCCTAGCCTCCTCCCCACCCCGGGAGGTGAAATTGCAACTTGTATTTTATTCAATTAAGGACAAAATAGTGAAGTTGACCAATTGGAGAGGTTAGAGGCTGCGATTTCTTCCAAAGGGAGCATACCATGATGATCCTTGAGCTATGTAGATCATTATGGTAAAATTTCACCTCATTCTGACATCGGAGTAAAAATCTTATGCCCGGTTTTCAGTTAAGGACATTTTCGGGAGTGAAACCAAATTCACCATGATAGAGAGCTCGAATTAACTTGAGATTTTTTCCATGATCTTATGGAAATATTCTAAGCCTACTGGTGAAATTTTGGTTAAATCCGAGATCGTTTGCAACTTTTGCATTCTTTTCAATTAAGGACATATGGCTTTCTCACCCCGGTTTAAGCCATTTTCTTAATTAATTATTTTTTCATGATTTAAAGAGCTAAATATGGCCAAGTATGAGTAATTTCGTGGCTTTGATGATCAGAGTTCAATTCATGATGTCAATTGGCCACTACTTAGCCAAATTAGCTAAATTCAACACAAAAGAAGCAACAAAAGCCTGCTGCATTGTGATAGGCAGAAGGAAGAATTGTCATCAACTACCCAGGAGGCATATTTTCGTCCCCTATCCTAGCAAAGTGGTGCCCTTATGCATGTCCAATCCTCTCCCAAGCAGTTGGATGCAATCAGAAGAAGAAGGAAGCTTCACTGCACTTTCCTGAAAGCTGTCATCTGCATAGGAGGAGGATTTTGCCTTTCTCAGCAAGGCAATTGCATTAAATGCTCAAGCCCAAACCGTCCCCTATATAAAGGGAGGCCATTCTCAGGTTTCAGCAGATTCCGCATCTCAGACATTTCTCCCGAGAAATCAAAAACCAGCTCCTGCAGCTACAAACTTGCTCCGCGCAAAAAACCAAGCTCCGTGCTTATTTTCTCTCTGGCTCTGCGCCATTTTCACCTTGTTCATCACGAGTTCTTCACTCGTTCTTCATATTTTCCTTGTTTAGATCTTGTCTCCGGACAAACAAACACTCTTTTAGTGTTTTTCTCTTGTTTCAATCTTGTCTCCGGACATACAAACACTGTACACGTGTTCTTCATTCAGAAATAACAGATCAGTTTGTTATTTTCTTTTCAATTTCAATCACAATCAAAGCAGATCTCTCAGATCTGATCCGAAAAAGAGGAAGGCCCAGTTTGAGAAGCAGTTCGTGAGGATCCAATGATTTAGATGCTCCGGTGTGACTTTGATCCAGTCCCCACAATCATTCTATTCTTTTAATCTGCTGCTCCGCGCACCAGATCTTGTTTTTACAACCTCTTTGTCAATTTCAGCAAATTGACTGGCACGCCCTTACGCTGTCATAAAGAATTCTCCGCGAAAACTCTAGCAAGAGATTTTTGGCGTAACATCTCTTTTTGGCACGTCTGGTGGGACAAGCACACTTTCTCTCCCTCTCTGGCGCCCTCAGTACTCTCTTTCCCTCTGCATAGCCGGCGATCCCCGGCTCTTTTTCTCCTAATCACTCAGCAAGGTGTTCACCTCACTCACAGGTCCACACCAGATCACTTTCCCTGACACTTGAAGCAGGACAAGACAGCAGATCTCTCCTCCTCTCAACGTCTCTGGGTAACTTTTCTTTACTTTTTTTTCTCTTCCCCTCTCTCTAAGTCTTACTAAGTGGTAAACATGCCACCTAAGGTTGATTAAGGCAGATCTAGCCATGTTATGCAAACCAGAAGTAAAAACGTGGCAGATCCTTCACAATTACCTTTGGAATCTGATTCAAAGGTCCTGTTGCAATACCTTACTGAAGCCATGAATGAAATTTCTTTGGCACAGGAACAAAGGATGCAACAACTTATGAGATTTATTGATCAGATGAACACATCTCATGACCAACTTAAGGAGGCCAATGACTCTTTTAAGGAGCAGATGATTCAAGACCGTGAGAACATCTTAGCTCAGATTGGTCAAGTAGAAGATAGGCTCGGGGGGCAAATCCAACAGATAGCCCAAGATCCGAGGCAAGTCAACATGCCAGCACTTCTCCCTCCACCTGTGGCGCCATTAGCTAATAATGGTGCCAACCAGGCAAGATTTCCACCTCAAGTGGAAGCAGTTGGTAATAATAATTTACCACATCAAAGAGAGGGAGTAGCAAGAGGTGAGAATGAAGCTGATCTCATCCCTGGGCATCAAGAAGCAGCCGACCATGCACATAATAACGTGGAAGAGGAAGTCAACCCAGTTGGCCCTCGAGTTGCAGCTTATGTACCACCTCATGTGAGAAATGCTAATGGTAATGGTAATGGCGGAAGGAATGGCCATCAACGCCATCCTGCTCCACGCCATCCACCTCAAGTTGCTGATGTCCAAGGACCAGTCAATCAGAACCACATCAGGGAGATGATTGAAGACATGATTGGCCCAGCTTACAGGAGGGTAGGCAGGCCATCTTTTCAGAAGCCTTACCCTGAGGAGTATGATAGACTTTATCCTCTGCCTCGTGGGTACAAGGTCCCTGACTTCACAAGCTTTTCTGGAACCTCTAGCGAGCAGACAACTCTGGAGCACATTGCTTGTTTTATTGTACAATGTGGAGAAGCCAACTCTGGCTACCACAAGCTTCGCCTATTCCCAGCTCTGTCACAGGTGCAGCTTTTACTTGGTACATCAACTTACCACCCAACTCAGTGAGAACCTGGGAAGAGATGGAAAGGTTGTTCTACACACAGTTCTATAGAACTGAGCCTGAGGTTTCCATGGCAGACTTGTCACGTCTCTACCAAAGAAAAGGAGAGTCAGCTGAGGAGTACTTAGCTCGTAAAAAGCTAAGGAATAGGTGCCGCACACCTCTCCATGAGATAGAATTTGTGCGCCTAGCTCAGAATGGACTTGACATAGAGCTTCGAAAGAAGTTTGAAGGAGTTGACTTCAGAGACTTCTTCGAGATGTCAACCAAAGTGACAAGATATGAGACTCTTTTTTGAGAAGAGAATGAAAGGAGAAGTTCATCTTATGGCACTTATTATCAAGAGCCAAATTTTGAACTTGGAATAGCTGAGGTCAAGGCAGATCGCCCCATTGAGTGTCCATGCCTTGTGAAGGCAGGAGTAGGACTACCCTCAGACCCAAGAAAGGTTTGCTGCTATGTACCAGAGACAAGCAGAGAAGAAACCTTATGATGGGAGAAAAACATACTCATTTGATACTTCAAAAACAAATGAAGCTTTTGACTTCCTACATAAGTCGGGTATGATTAAGTTACCACCTGGACATGTCCTTCCTTCACCAGAGGACATCAAAGGAAGAGAATACTGCAAATACCACGACTCCTGGAGGCACCCAACCAACAACTGTACTGTGTTTAAAAACATAGTACAAGAAAAGATAGAGAAAGGAATCTTGAAGTTCCCTGAGGCGCCTAAAAAGGACATGGGAGTTGATAAAAATCCTTTCCCAGCTCCTATCCACATGGTCGCGTTCAACCTCCCAGAGGATGGACAACTGGCTAATAAGGAGAAGGGGGAAGCAACTCCCAAGAGGTCAAATTTGGCTCCAAGCACCTCCTTGGCAGCCAATCCTCAACATGAAGGTAAGTCTTATCACCACTCTGCTAAAGTTAAGAAGTTGGTTGATAAAGCTAAGCTAAAAACTCTGGGTGTGCATTCAGATCGGCCCTGGAATTCAAATACGGCCGCTGATAGACTTAAAGACCAAAGAGGAAGTTAGAACTTGTCTCATCTGAAGATGAGGAAGAGCCTGTGGAACATCTTGATACCTCTTCTAGGAAGAAGGTGCAAAGAAAGTTGGAGTTTTCATCAAAGACTCCACTCCAAAGGAAGGAAAAGGCAGGACGAGGCACACTCCAAGCTCGGGGGGCAAGCCAGAAACTTCTTTCTTCCTCCTAAGCAGAACAAAAGAGAGAATGGCGGACCATCATCAAAAATGGCGCCACCTCCTTCTCATCCTAGCTCATCTGCCCATCACAAGGCGCAAAGATCTTCCAAGAGAGAACATGACCAACAACCACAGGTTGAAAATCATTCTAAGTCCCTCTCGAAAAGGACTAAGCGTGAAATTAGGCCATGGTTGGATCATAAGAAGGAAGAATATCGCCATGCAGCTATGAGCAAAGAAATGAAGCTGAGAGGTGATCATGCAAGACCAAGAATGGTCAAGCCACCATCAGACACTCCAAAGGGTGTGTGGCGAAAAGTGCAACATCCCAAGTACCCTGTTCAAAGGAATAGGAAGACTTGGAGGAGACGAGAACTTCGGAAAAGAGCTAAGGCTCGAAGTGAAGAAGTACTTGATGACATGCAAGTTGATGAAAGTGGAAATGAACCTTCAAAGGTTCCACCACCTACCAACGAGATGGATGTAACTCTCATGGACTTAGCAGACATGGGAGTAAAGCTATGTAAGGAGAAAATTCTTTCTGAAGAAGCAAGGCTCAAAGCCAAAGAGTTTGAGCTGAGTAAGAAGAAGTTGAACTCCAAGATCGAAGACAAGCTTTGATTGACATAGTCTATGGCAATGAAGATTATTCTTGCCAAGAACTAGCAAGCAGAGGCGCCATCAATGAGGAGGCAGTCCTTGCATACAGAAGATTAGCCATGAGAGCATTAACCATAGGAGATGAAGATGGAGCAGATGATGATTTCGAGATCTGTAGTATTGAAGATGATTCATACTACCAAAAGTTTCCCTATGAAGCTTTGACCAAAAGACTTGAAGACTGGCCATCACATGAGGCCACTCAAGATCTACTCCATATCTCAGAGGATATGCCTCCATGGCAAATATCAATTTTGCTTGAAAAAGCAAAATTAGACAAAGAAAGGAAAGAGTTTGAAGCTAAGAGATTAGAACACATCGAAGCTGAAAACATCCTTTTTGAGAGACAAGAAGCTATAGATAATACTGCTAAGCAACTCCTTAGGAGAGTATTCATCGAAGAGCTTAACATGAAGACAGACAAGACCCCAGGAGACCAAGATGGAAGTCTCTGGACTCCACATTGGGAGGATAATGGCGCCACCCACATGGAGGATGCCATCCCAACTTCATCTGACCAAAACATGTGTGATGAAAGTTCGGGAGAAAAGCCTGTCGCCATGAGTGAAGAGGAAACAATGGCTGCTAAGGACTTTGATCACAAGTCTATTGAATCATTGACCTTTGGGTAGTTCATGGTTAACCTTAACCATACTACTATCACTCTACCATGCACATTTGCTGCTAGATTAAAAGAGCGAGTGGAATCGTTTGAGCCACCCTCTCCCCTGGAAGATGAATATGTCATTGAGATTCCCCCAAGTAATGAAGAAGACTCAGGGGGCAACACCTCAGATGAGGCAAAATCTATGATCTTCACCAAACCAGATGAAGCAGACAATTGCCACATCAAGCCCTTGTATATCAAGGCACATGTTAATGGCATTCCAATCAGCAGGGTACTTGTTGATAATGGTGCAACGGTGAATCTCATTCCATACTCATCATTGAAGAAACTGGGCAAGTGCACTGATGATTTGATCAAATCAGAAGTCACCGTGAGTGATTTTTCTGGCAACATCAAGAAGACAAGAGGCATATTGCCTGCCCAGCTGACCATTGGGTCAAAAACGTCCCTCTCTGCCTTCTTTGTAGTTGATTCCTCATCAACTTACAACATGTTGCTTGGAAGAGATTGGATTCATTCCAACTGGTGTGTCCCATCATCCTTACATCAACTATTGATGTTCTGGAATGGTACTGAAGTTGAAGTGGTCAAGACAAACAAGAGACCATTCAAAGTTGAAACCAATGCAGTAGATGCAAGGTTCTATGATGGAACCACAGGACCTATAAGATTCATGGGCCAGGACAAATATGGCCGGCCATACCCGTTTATTTCCACAGGAGAAGTCAAACAAGAAGCCTTGAAAGAAGTGATGGAAAATCTTGTGCGGCCTGATGCCTTGATACCCTTCAAGCCGATTCCATGTGCTCCTATCATAGAAGAGATCCCATGAGTACACAACCTAGAGAGGTTGTGTTGGCCAACGACATCTTGAAAAAGTTGTCGACATTGACCCTAGAAGTGAAACTCCAAAGTTTAGAGGATTCAGCCGCCCCATCAGCTAATGCGGCTTATCAGAGTATAGAAAATACACAAGACGAGATCACCATGGAGGAACTTGACCTTGCTCCCATGAAGCTAGATGATCTCAAGGCTGAGGTACAAGATCCTTTACTTGAAGTAAATCTTGGTACTGAAGAAGAGCCTAGGCCAACTTACATAAGTCAGTTATTGGCCGAAGAAGATAAGCCACGCTTTGTAGCCTTGTTAAAAGAATACAAAGATTGTTTCGCCTGGGATTATGACGAAATGCCTGGCTTGAGTAGTGACTTGGTGGAGCATCGTCTGCCAATCATTGAAGGTTACCAACCCTATCAGCAACCTCCCAGAAGAATGGCTAATGATGTCATTCTTAAAGTTAAAGAGGAAGTTGAAAGGCTTCTTAAAGCAGGATTCATCTGTACCGCAAGGTATGTAGAATGGATTTCAAACATAGTTCCTGTAGTTAAGAAGAATGGTAAAATCAGGGTGTGTGTTGATTTTCAAAATTTGAATTCAGCCACCCCTAAAGATGAATATCTTATGCCTGTTACAGACCTACTAGTAGATGGGGCCGCCCAGCATCAAGTGTTATCCTTCATGGATGGTCACAGCGGCTACAACCAGATCTATATAGCAGAGGAGGATGTTCCAAAGACAGCCTTTCGTTGTCCATGTGCAATCGGTACTTTTGAGTGGGTAGTCATGCCCTTTGGGCTCAAAAACGCCGGTGCAACCTATCAAAGAGCCATGAACGCCATCTTCCATGACATGATTGGAAAATTTATGGAGGTATACATAGATGATGTAGTGGTTAAGTCACACAACCACCTTGATCACATTGATCATCTAAGGCGCTCATTCGAAAGAATGAGACAACACGGTTTGAAAATGAATCCATTGAAATGTGCTTTCGGTGTTAGTGCAGGTAACTTCCTTGGATTTTTGGTCCATCAACGAGGCATCGAGATAGACCAAAACAAGGCAAAAGCCATCATACAGGCAAAACCGCCCACATCAAGGAAAGAACTCCAACGCTTCCTTGGACAAGTCAACTTTTTAAGAAGATTTATCTCCAACACTGCTGGTAAGACCAAGGCGTTTTCACCACTGTTGAAGTTGAGAGACAAGGAGGAGTTTCAATGGAAAGACGAACATCAAGAAGCTTTTGAGGCCATCAAGAAGTATTTAGCTTCGCCTCCTGTATTAGTTCCTCCTAGGAAGGATGAAACCTTGTACTTGTATGTTGCAGCCACTACATCTTCCATAGGATGTTTGTTGGCTCAAGGGTTAGGAAAAGGAAAGGAACAAGCAGTATACTACTTAAGTAGGACTCTTACGGACGTAGAAACTCGGTATAGTCCTATTGAAAAGCTAAGTTTGTCACTTTACTTTGCAGCAATAAAACTAAGGCATTACATGCTCTACTTTGATGTCTGTGTTATTTCAAAAACTGACTTAGTAAAATACATGTTGTCTCGGCCTCTCCTTAAAGGCCGACTAGGCAAGTGGTGCCTGGCACTCTCTGAGTTCAGTTTCAAGTATATAGCTCAAAAGGCAGTAAAAGGGCAAGCAATTGCCGACTTCCTGGCCGACCACCCATGCTTAGACTTGGGAGAATAATTTGAAGATACAAACTTTTTCATGGAAGTATCTTTAATTCCATGGATACTTGAGTTTGATGGTTCTAGCACTGCCAACTCTGCAGGTGCAAGAATTGTCATCACCTCCCTAGATGATGACTATACCATGATGTCATTCCACTTAGACTTTGATTGTACTAACAATCAAGCTGAGTATGAGGCACTCATCATTGGTCTAGAATTGCTTAGGGAGATGAAAGTATCCACAGTACACATCAGAGCAGATTCTCTCTTGGTGATCAACCAGCTTACCAGAGAGTTCAATTGTACAAGTCCATCATTGTTATCATACTATGCAGTGGCAGTGCAATTGTTAGAAAAATTTGATGATGTAAGGATAGAGTACGTCCCCAGACATAAGAATGAGTCTGCAAATATTGCTGCATAACTTGCATCTGGCCTTGTATTCCGAGATGATATCTGGAAGAACGTGGTAAATGTAGAGAGGAGGAGCATGCCTTCAACATTTACTAGGGACAATGTGTTTGAAGTGTGCAACATGGTGCACAGGCTTGATGATTGGCGCCAACCATTCCTTGAATATCTTCAAAACCCATCAACAAGGGTCACTAGAAGGATAAGGACTTTGGCTGTGCACTACACTGTCTTAGCTGATGAATTATATCGAAAAG
>AWUE01018413.1:0-17475 GCA_001974825.2 Corchorus olitorius | reverse complement strand
TCTTTGGAAGCCATTGTAGCTTGAGAAAGATGCTGGAAAATTCGGCTAAGTATGGTACCAAGAGGGGGTCGACGTTGGCTAAGGAAAATAAGAGGAAAAATTTCGGTCCAAGACCAATTTCCTTAAATACAAGTTTAAATTCTTTTAACACAAAGACTTAAGCTTGGGGGGGGCATTGTTTATACCTCAATTTACAATTGAGGGTAAATTGGTCTTATCATAATCATAATCAAGATGTGTGGTTAGGATTTAATCAAAATTCCTAAAGAAACTAGGTTTCTGCACCACCCTAGTTCAAATTGAATTAGGAAAGTCTTGTAAATTAATTGCAAGGGCTGAAATTAATTAATTACTAATTAAATAATTATTATTTTTTGAATAATTATTATTAAATTTCTAGTGCATGCCGCTGCTACCCAGTTGAGTGGCACACAGAGTCAAATCAGAAGCAGTTTCCCTTAATATTGCTGCCAGATAAGGAGGCAAACAAGTAAATAAGGAAAATTGCTTACCATCTGACCATGAGATGAAAAATACCTCATGGACATACATAGCAAGACCCAAGTCGTCTCCCAATCAGAGGAGAGGCCGCCCTCTGCCCTGCAGAGAGACATTTTTCTCTTCTTGCAGGAAGGAGGCAGAGAGCTAAAGTTTGTCAGCAAGAGAAACATCTATGCACGTGAGAGAGGCATGAGATTTTCAACCTCACACCTCCTCCATATAATCGACCTACCACAATGGAGAAAACGCCTAGCCTCCTCCCCACCCCGGGAGGTGAAATTGCAACTTGTATTTTATTCAATTAAGGACAAAATAGTGAAGTTGACCAATTGGAGAGGTTAGAGGCTGCGATTTCTTCCAAGGAGCATACCATGATGATCCTTGAGCTATGTAGATCATTATGGTAAAATTTCACCTCATTCTGACATCGGAGTAAAAACTTATGCCCGGTTTTCAGTTAAGGACATTTTCGGGAGTGAAACCAAATTCACCATGATAGAGAGCTCGAATTAACTTGAGATTTTTTCCATGATCTTATGGAAATATTCTAAGCCTACTGGTGAAAGTTTGGTTAAATCCGAGATCGTTTGCAACTTTTGCATTCTTTTCAATTAAGGACATATGGCTTTCTCACCCCGGTTTAAGCCATTTTCTTAATTAATTATTGTTTTCATGATTTAAAGAGCTAAATATGGCTAAGTATGAGTAATTTCGTGGCTTTGATGATCAGAGTTCAATTCATGATGTCAATTGGCCACTACTTAGCCAAATTAGCTAAATTCAGCACAAAAGAAGCAACAAAAGCCTGCTGCATTGTGATAGGCAGAAGGAAGAATTGTCATCAACTACCCAGGAGGCATATTTTCGTCCCCTATCCTAGCAAAGTGGCGCCCTTATGCATGTCCAATCCTGTCCCAAGCAGTTGGATGCAATCAGAAGAAGAAGGAAACTTCACTGCACTTTCCTGAAAGCTGTCATCTGCATAGGAGGAGGATTTTGCCTTTCTCAGCAAGGCAATTGCATTAAATGCTCAAGCCCAAACCGTCCCCTATATAAAGGGAGGCCATTCTCAGGTTTCAGCAGATTCCGCATCTCAGACATTTCTCCCGAGAAATTAAAAACCAGCTCCTGCAGCTACAAACTTGCTCCGCGCAAAAAACCAAGCTCCGTGCTTATTTTCTCTCTGGCTCTGCGCCATTTTCACCTTGTTCATCACGAGTTCTTCACTCGTTCTTCATATTTTCCTTGTTTAGATCTTGTCTTCGGACAAACAAACACTCTTTTAGTGTTTTTCTCTTGTTTCAATCTTGTCTCCGGACATACAAACACTGTACACGTGTTCTTCATTCAGAAATAACAGATCAGTTTGTTATTTTCTTTTCAATTTCAATCACAATCAAAGCAGATCTCTCAGATCTGATCCGAAAAAGAGGAAGGCCCAGTTTGAGAAGCAGTTCGTGTGGATCCAATGATTTAGATGCTCCGATGTGACTTTGATCCAGTCCCCTCAATCGTTCTGATCTTTTAATCTGCTGCTCCGCGCACCAGATCTTGTTTTTACAACCTCTTTGTCAATTTCAGCAAATTGACTAGCACGCCGTTACACTGTCATAAAGAATTCTCCGCGAAAACTCTAGCAAGAGATTTTTGACGTAACAGGATGAAAATGAAATTTTTTAGATTCAAATTCCTAATAAGGTTGTTTGAGAGTGCGATCATGGATGACATCATTCCCCAATTTTTACTTATAAAAACTTATCTTTTAGCCAATTAACCCTTTCTAATTACTAATCAAGTTTGTATCACAATCAAAGTTTCAACAAATCTATTTCATAAGATTATTTTTTAATTTTCCGATCTTTCTCACATTAACAGAATGTACCCGAAATCCCAATCTTACTAAAAAGAAAAAAAAAAAAAATTGAGGGACTTCGTCACGATGGGAAACAATTATTACCATCTCGTTACTTTTGTTTTTCGTATGTTGCAATCACAAGCAGCCAAGTATAAGAAAAAAAAATTTATTTTCTTAAATCTTGATTATTGATACAATGCATAACAAAGAAATAGATATATATCATATAAAAGAAAAATGAAATGATTGTTTATGTGTGCCAAAAAAATGATTGTTTATGGCTGCTATGTTGATTGAGTACAAAATGTATGTGCATATTATCCCCCCCCCCCCTCTTGGCATCAACAACTACAAAAAATAAAAAATAAAAAAGAACTACATAAAACTATGTTTAAGTTTAGCCTTTCATTTTGACCCTTAAACATGTAAAAACTAACAATTTGACCCTTCAAATTCTACTTTCTCCTGTTTTCATGCCAAAAAAAAAACCCCCTTCAAATTCTACTTAGACAATTTCATTCTTATGATATTTCGATTTTTCTTTTAATATTAGCCCTTGTATGGGTACACCATGTCAACATGGACGGCAAAATTGTTCAAAAGATTTAAGTATGAGAGTAAAATCGTCTAAAATAAAAGTTCGATGGCCAAATTATCAGTTTTTAGATTGTTCGAGTGCCAAAATAAGTATTAAGCCTTTAAGTTTATGACGATTTTTTTTTCTAATATGAACTGCAAAATTAAATAAAAAGTGGCTAAACTACGGTCTCAGAGTGCCAATTCCAAGCCGGTCTTCATTTAGCATAATAATGATCTGCTCTGGAGGTTCGTTATGATGATGAATTGTCAATTGTGTAACTTAAGTGCTCAACAGACTATGATTAGGTTTTTTTTTCCTTTAAATTTATTTGGGAGTTTAGAGGGTTGGTTGAGCAAATGAATAAATGTCTAAAGTAAAATTCTGACACACACAAGGATATGTTATTGATCTTGAATTCTCAAATAACATTTACAGAAACTTATTTAGCTGATGGTACAAGCTGCCATGTTTCAAATATCTGCATGGCACACATATATATACACTCATCTCTGTTGGAAATTAAAAGTCTTAATTGAGTAGGCGAAAATGAGTCCGAAGAGGATACAGATTCCAACAATTATGATTGCAACCACTCCCACAAAGTCGTGTCTGAAATCGAAATAGGTTCTTACGAAATGTTCTACCGTTTCACCTGACTCAAACGTATGCTTAACGTCCCCAAACTGTGAAACAACCAATCCGTACAACGTCCAAGCGAGGGGGCAAAACCAGTAGTACCATCTCCACCAGATTGGAATTCTCTGTCATTACAACAATTTCCAATAGTTTAGACTATATATATAGTACTGGTCTGATTCTTTACCTGTTAGTCAGAAATGTGATTCAGAAGGTTGTGATTAGAGAGCTTACCGTTCGGGGAATGATGAAACCTGAAAAGATGTTCCATATTTGAAAGAAGAATGATGAAACTATACCAGCTATATTGTGGTTGGGTGTCACAGCCACTGTCATCATCCCATAGAATGTGAAGTATAAAAAAGTGAAGTACATAAAGAAAAGGTACCAAAAGAACTTGCTAGCTGTCCATTCGAATCCCATCATGGAATACACTATGACTCCATATATAATGCTCTGAATCAAGACATGAGGCAGCTCAATAGCAACCTGAAAAATGCATTATGGGAATGTTTAGGCATCAAACTTTCTACCAAAGGTGAAATATGTTACAATAGCTGTGATTTGAAAAACAACGATAAATTTGCGTACCTGTCCGAACGCATATGGCAGAGCTGAGTACATTCCAGCTGCTCTTTCTCTGTAGAAGACTGTTCTTTCAACAGCTACAACAGGCTGTACTGATGTACAATTTTGAAACCCTAAGAACATTACGGAACCATACATAGAACCCATTGCATTTAAAATATCCTGTTCTCTTGTTCTGCAGTTTCCAAAATTTCCAATTGTTTTAGAGATTATAATAGCAATAGTTATCTAATTATGTCTGCATAATGCGTGTTATAGCTAGAATTTTATACCTTCTCGATCCTAGATCCCAGAACATCGTCCCAAACATTACAGCAATAACAGCTGTGAAAATGAATCTCACAGCAGTGTAAGGTGGATTTCGCCAATAAGACCAGTGCTGCTTCCATAGGCATGCCATACATTGGGTGAGGAAAGACTGAGCATATCTAGTTTGGAAACTCAGATCTTTGGAACCAGGAGCAGGAGTGCTAAGTTCTTTGACCAATGCTTTGTTTCTCCTGAACATACATTTTTATAAGTTTACCAATACTGATAATACTATGTATTTCTATCAAAAAAAAAAAAACTTTTCCAGGACTTAAATATCCTTTCAACGTCAAGTGAGTGTGAAATTGAAACATCATAATCTTAACCCTGTAAAAGATCTATAAAGATTGATAAAATCAGATTATAAACCACTTGCTTATCTTGTTCAACCCCATTGTTCGTTATAGTTCTAAAACTTAAACCTTGAGTACCCTAGCTAAATTCTTCATTTTCACTCCTTGAGACTTTTAGGTAATCCTACCTGTATAGTTCGGAGTTCCTGTATATGTCAGTGAAGTTTACACCAAGGGCATCCTCTTGAGCAGAGGTGGTAATCTCCAACATCCAAGTTGCGGGATTATATCCATCCTTTATCTTTGGGATTCCATTGATTTCCTAGCAGAAACAAACAGAAATTCTATCAGCAATTCAGTTCAAAATATGCTGATTATATGACATAATTTACCTGTTAGACTAACCTCAAAATACTGGATCAGATAACAGGAATGACGGCCTAAAGGACCCACATATATTTCTTCACCTCCTCTTTTCATCAAAAGCAGCTGTGATTTGCCATTGATTGTGTTAGTTTCCCGAATACCAATTGTAAATTGCTATCTAACAGTGAAAAGAAGATTCTCACTTCATCAAAAGAATCAAATATATCAATACTTGGCTGGTGAATTGTGCACACAACAGTTCGTCCTGTGTCCACAGTGTTCCTAACTGTTCTCATGACAATTGCTGCTGCCCTGGCGTCAAGACCAGAGGTTGGCTCATCCATGAATATTATGGATGGGTTGGCAACAAGCTCAACTGCAATTGTCAGCCTCTTGCGCTGCTCAGTTGAAAGACCACCGACTCCTGGTAATCCTACAAGTGCTTCTCTTAATGGCTTCAGTTCCACAAGCTCCATGACTTCTTCAATGAACATCTACAACCCATTAAAAGTAGAGCAAAAATAAGCTAAAAATGCATAAACATAATTTTTTTTCCCTTTTATAATGTTCATTTCAGACACTCTATAACACTATTTGTCCTAGTAATCATAGGTAATCTTCAGCTTGTTAATACACCACCCAAAAGATAAAAGGAAACTACAGGAAGTAACAACATTACCATCCTGGTCTTAGAATCTATCTCAGAGGGCAGTCTAAGCCATGCAGAGAAGAGCAAGGATTCATAGACTGTCACATGGGGCGAATGTATGTCTGTTTGCTCACAGTACCCGGAGACACGAGCAAATGTCTCTTGCTTCTTGGGGTACCCAGAAATTGTGATGCTTCCATCAATATAACCCCCTGTTTTTCTTCCAGCCAAAACATCCATTAGGGTTGTTTTGCCAGCACCACTAACCCCCATCAGAGCTGTTAGGACTCCAGGCCTGAAAGCACCACTTACCCCCTTCAAAAGTTCAAGCCTATCCTCTGGAACTCCTTGGGCTTTCATTTCCTACAGGCAATGCAAAATATCAGCTTGTAGGATTCAGTTAAGACACTAATCTATGAAGAAAAAGATTCTTTAAGATGGTTACGCATCTTCCATGCCATCTGAAAAACAGCCTATACACTAGGAGCCACAACCAAAGATCCTTGTGTCATGTAAAGATTCATTAATATGTAGTGCAAAATCAATATATACAGTCAAATTTTAACAAAAGAAGTATAAAACTTGCAAATACCTGAGGCATATCTACTGCATATCTGATTTCATCAAAAGTTATGGAAAGTGGTTCAAAGGGAAGAACCATTCCCCGCTTCCTGTGCTGACTAGCATCACTAATGCTGCCCACTCCAGAGGTTGTCCAAGACGATGTACTTTTCTGGCTATCTACATTTTTTCATTATGACAATGATCATGTTCCACCTTAAAGAATATATAACTGAAACTGTACCATCAGAAACTTATTTTTCAGGGTCTAATCACTCACCAGAAGTAGTCTTTCCTCTTGATGATAGCTCAGTCAGCTCATTTGTCTTGTTATTATTTCTCTCGTCCACGGTTTCTTTGGATATTATTGCTTGAGGCTTCCCAAATGCTGCAGACAAGTGATACAATTATCTGAAAATTGAGCCCCACAACCGACAGTCCAAATGTGAGAAGAAAAACTTACGATCAAGACATCTTAAAGCCAATGTGAAAAGGAAGTTGAATAGTAGACAATATCCAGTCAAAGCACCAACTCCAATCCAGTACCAATATGCTTCTGGGAAAATTGCACGAGATTTTAAAACCAAAACTCCTAAAGAGTCACTGGAATTAGGTGGAATCTGAATAATAGATAATTTCACACAATCATTAGGTGGCGTTAAAAGTAGTTAAACAAAATAATTCCGCTTTTATGCCAAATAACTCAAGAAATGCTGCTTACATGGCTCCATTTTTTCCCAAGAAATTCATTTACAGCTATGGCATTCTGGCCATACATCAATGGGGAAAACCAATAACCCCACAACCACCATTTCTTGACATCATCTGCAGAAAAAAGAATGTTGTGTTCAATGTCAAACTCAAAAGTCAAAAACCCTACAGCTGTTGTACCATCAATATATATATTCAGTTCACCTCGTGTTAAGATAAATCCTCCCATAACAAGAATTGCAAGCAAAGCAAGTGAACCACAAGTGTTTGCAACTATCATAGTTCTTCCTACTGCTGCCATGAATCGGAACAATCCTGATGCCATCTGGTTAAGACATAGGAGCAAAAGGTATTGCTTGAAGAACCTACATAATTATATAGAAGCTTTATTTAGAATATAATGCACAAAACACGAACCTTATAACACTAGTATTTCAGTTCTCACCTTCCAACATTTGGATCAAAGCCAATGACATAATAATTCAAGATCATCCACACAGTAACTTCAACCACAGAAACTGGGATCTTAAGAATCCACGAGGGTAGAGCATATGACCACGAAGGAAAGAAAAGAAAATCCCTTTGCTTATAGAAGATGGGAAGCTTCAAGATGGTCATGGCAAGATCTGAGTAGCCATTGAACATCATCATAAGGAGAGTGAAGAACAGAGCACCCATATAAATTCCACCATCTGTAACTGTATCCCGGTGCATTTCTGTTCTTAAAAATATTGTCATCGTAATAAACCCTAAAATAACAAGCTGGAATTTCATCAGAAAACAAATGAATCACTAATTAGGTTCAGTTGCAATGAATCATAAATAAATCAAGCCAGTTGAACAATTCAACCTATTCAAAAGTGTTATTTATAATTGCTACTCACTTGGGTCATTTTAAAAATGTACACAAATGAGTTTCTCTTCATAAGTAGATACTCCCTTGATGCACAAGCTTTCAGTAGTTCTTTCCTGCTAACACCATACTTCTCTTTTGTTAGAGCAGCAGGGTGGCTCTGGAACTTGTCAAAGGGTGTTGCAAGCTCATCACCTAGTCTTCGACCAATGTAAAAAGTTTGAAATGCTTGAGAAAAGTCCTTGGCAGTGACAAAATTATAGGACTCATCTCTATGTGCCCAGTACTGCTCCTGATCTTTTCTTGACGTCACCTGTTGCATTCATGGTAAAGTAAACAGAAGATTATCGATGGTCTTAAGAGATTCTTATCAGGAATATTATATCAGACAATGTAATTAGTATTAGGATTAGAATTACTTCTTGCAAAAAGTCAGCAACTCCTTTTCTCTCAGGACACCTGAAACCCATGGACTCAAAGAATTCGAGCACATTTTCACGAGGACCTTGATACACAATGTGTCCATCTGAGAGGAGAATTATATCATCAAACAGGTCATATGTTTCTGGAGCTGGCTGGAGAAGTGAGATAAGAGCAGTGAAATTGAGGATATGGATGGATTGTCTCAATGAATTCACTATCTGGAATGTGGTTGAACTATCCAAACCAGTAGATATCTCATCCATGAAAAGTGCCTTAGCTGGTCCAACCAGCATCTCGCCTGTAACGTTATAACGGGAAAGAAAAGTTTGGATTAATAATTTCAAACATTTTATTTTTCCCAAATGATCAATTGAAAGTTTGAAACTTTTGGAAACACTCTTATGTGTCAAAAGCTTGAACAAGGATTACCTGTTGTGACTCGTTTTTTCTGTCCACCAGAGATACCTCGTATCATTTCGTCCCCAACTATGATATCAGCACAAACTTCAAGTCCTAATATCTGCAATGTTTCAGAATAAGAAAACAAATATTGCAGAGTCTCTTTTTTTTTTTTTTTTCTCAAGCATAATTATAAACTTGAAATTTGTACCTTGAGTACATAATCTGTAACTACATTACTCTCTTGCCCCTCCAGTGAGGTTGCCTGCAAAGTTGACATTATAATGTTTCAAACCATAAATAATTCTTTCTTTTACAAAGAATTGAACTACTGCAATTAGGCTGAGGCAATTGGCTATAACCATATACATGCCTTATCTCCAGGAAGAAGGTCTTAATTAAAATTCCATCTCTATAGCTAAACATCAAAAGAAGAGAAAGAAAGCAATGCAATTAAGATTTGATAATTTTCTTTTCGTATTAATGCCCAACATCCCCCTAAAGTATCACAAAAAGCTAAAGTATCACAAAAAGGACATTTTGCCCCCTAATCTTTTTTTGTCCAACTTTGCCCCCTGAACTATGAAAAAAGGACATTTTGCCCCTGTCGTGACAGAATTTAGTCATGTCCGTGCATATTGGTCTGTTAACTCGAGGTTGTCTACTGACATGAAATTTCCACGCTAGTTAAAAGTGGGCCTCACGTCAACCTTTTTTACTCTCTAGAAATTGATAAAAATCCAATTGGGGCCCATTTTTCCTCGAATTAACAGACTCATTAGTCACGCACGTGACTGAATTCTGTTATGGCAGGGGGCAAAGTGCCTTTTATTTCATAGTTCAAGGGGGCAAAGTTGGACCAAAAAAATATTATGGGGCAAAGTGTCCTTTTTGTGATACTTCAGAGGGGATTTTGGGCATTAAGCCTTTTCTTTTTTCACCTTCATGAAGATATCAACATCAGGATCAGGCTTTATATTTTCTGCTTTCTCTCTTCGTGATAATTCTACCAACATGTCTGTAAAAGTTTAAAAAATATATAGTTATAAGCCTCCAAAATTCCCAGGGCCAAGTGCATGTCAAAGTTTATAGTGTTTCCACTCACCGTAACGAGATCCAACCCCTTGGCACCTTGCTGAAAAAGCTAGTGTTTCCCTAACTGTCATTTCTCCAATGTGAAGATCATGCTGACTTATGTAAGCTGATGTCCTCTGCGGCACAAATTCTTCCATTCCATGCCCATTGTAAGTAACTCTGCCTGAAACCTTGATTTGAAACATGCTAGTATTGGATTATAATTCTCAATTTATCTGCAGAAAGAGTTTGATAGGGAAATGAACTTCAATTTCTTACTTTTAAATCTTTATCAAGCTTTCCAGCCAACGCCAAGAGTAATGTTGTTTTGCCTGAGCTTGGAGGGCCTAATAACAGTGTCATTCTACAGAAGTTGATCAAGAATTAGTGGTTTACCATTTCAGGTGAGTAAATTGCTTTTTGCAGCAGAGTTAGTCCTTATACCTTCCAGGCTTGACAATTCCGCTGACATGATTAAGAATTGGAAATGGTTTTTTTCTGCTTGGTAGAATTTGAAGGTAGTTCAAAACACCCTTTGACATGAAAGAAAGGGAGACAATCAAAGTAAGGTCAACTAGAAGTGGAAATTTGACAGATATACTAGGGCATAAAACAACATATGAATATTGATTCATTTCTCGAATGACAAGAGGAAATACCTCAAAGAAATTAACAGAGAAGTTGAACATGGTTGGTAATGCTCTACTTCCCTCATAGGCTTCTGCTTCGATACCTAAATGCTCAAACCGGACCTCAATGGTTGGAAGATCGAGTCCAACTCTGAATTTTGAGGTTGCAAAAAACAAAGAATTCAGTCAATTAGATGCTTTATACACACAAAGTACATCGCATTAAAGTTCATTTTGAAAGACACAAATAAAGATAGAAAACTTACCTATCAATTCGCTCCTTGAGCTTCCTCAAGAAGTTTTCATGATCTTGCTCTGAACTTTTTACTAGCCTCTCCAAAAGTTTCCTTTTCTCTAGAAATCCAAGGTTGTTTACATCAATCTCTCTTAATGAACCCCCTTCTCCAGCTATTATACCGGTTTGTATACGTACAAATGTAGGCAATTTCTCAATGGCAGCCCATTTCAGAGCTTCTTCATCCTCTTCTCCACGAGAGGACTTAGAGAAAACTTCCATGCTACCATTCCTCCACAGATTGGAGCTGCCTATACGTATACTACTGGCTCTATATGTATCACCACCCTCCATTTTTTGTCATTCAATACAACAGATTTAGAAATAGAAAAAAACTACCCAAAGGCCAAGAAACTACTTAACACTCTCGTGCAAAAGAAATTATTTTCAGGAATTTCAGAACTGTAGTATACAGATTATTATCAGATGCATCGTGAATGTTGTGCATCTATGTCAAGAGATAGTAGGTTATATAAGTACATGGCTGCTGTAACTAAGCAACGTCCGGATCATTATATATTACTTTTTCTTTGGAAATTTTAATGAGAAACTCTTCTTTATCCAAAATTTAAAAGATATCCATAAGCCCGGCTAATATTGATGATGTAAAGGCTTATATAATCCGAGTCAGAGGAAAGACATGAATCAATACAAAGACTGAAATGCCAATTGAAAATCAAAAATGAAAGTGAGAGGCTCTGCCTCCTTATAATCTAGTTAAAAAGTCATAAATTTATAAAATGTTCTGCAAGGGGGACATTACTTTGTTTTCTTTGTCTTGAACGGCATAATAAGATACTTCAAAGCAACTACTTCAGAAAAAGATTTGCTGATATTTAAAGGTGCTTGGACTACTGCATTATTCTAAGTTCATATAGTTAATTAAATATGGTTTTAATGGATCAGGTAAAGCAACCCCAGCAATATAATCAATTAAATAAAGGTTAAGGACAAACAACAATTTTGAAAGCTAGTCCAGTTAGCAATATCATTCCAAGATTTCATGAGGTCTTCGAATCTTAAACCATGACATCATTTAACAATCAACATATATAGTAGGCTATGATGTTTCCTTTTATTTCTTTTTCAGTTTGGGCACCAATTATTGTTAATTTTCTACTACTTCCAACTTAGCAGCCTTTGACAGTCTAGAAACCTGAACTAGTGCCGCCATCGGCCTTAAAAATCATGTTAAATAGTTGACAGAAGAGTAATATGAAGGTCAGCTAATTAATACTATCACTCTTAGAAGACTTAACTTTGTTTGGGAATTATTCATATTTCGTGGGGATAAACAGGTAGGTTATTATTGCTTATAGAGCAATATATCCAAGCCCAAGGTAATATTAGATAAATAATTTCAAAGATCATTCCTACAATGTCAGCTATCCCAACAACTTATATTAAGCCGTGTCAGTAATCTGAATGAGGCATAGTAGCATTAGGTAATGCTTAAAAAACCTGTCAATGATGATGTGAAATGTAGTGGGAAAGTGTGGTAAGTTAGGTAGAAGGAATAACTTTCCCATATTTGGTTGGTAGAATTTAATTTTAGGTGGGAATGTCATTCCCATCACTTTCCCATTCAAGTGGGAAAGTACATTCCCACCTAAAAGGGTGGGAAAGTGTTACTATTTTTATCTTGACTTTCCTCTTATACCCTCAAATTTTAATGACTTTTCTCTTATACCCTCAAATTTTAATGGCTTATTAACTATTTCACCTTACCAAATTTTTGGAATGTAAGTTTGGGGGTAAGGTTGTACTTTGCACACCTTGGGAATGTCAGATTTTGACGTTAATCAAACATGGTAATCCGATTCCCACAAAAACAAAAAATGTACACTTTCCCACTAAAATAGCATTCCCAAGAAAGATGTGGGAATGACATTCCCATATAATATCTAAGATACCACGAACCAAACGCAATCTAAAGTAAAATTCTTACAGATAAGGATAAGTTATTGACGATTCATGAACTATGACCAAATTTCTCAAACAACTTTGAATTTACTCTCGGGAAGTCAAGTAAATCAAGAACATGAAGCAGCACATTAAATATATATGGCAAATTATACAATACACCGCGGTGGAGTTTAGCAGACTACACAAGCGGGTCCTGAAGGGTGACATGTGTCTTTTAGGGACTAGATTGAAATATTTAAAACTTAATTAATTCAAAAAATGGACATGTGTCAACTCCACAACCCGCTTGTGGAGTCCAAAATTTACACCGCCGGTATATCAAATAATTACCCAATATATATATCAATATCATTGTAGGACACAAGACTACTTGATCTTGATTTCTGATCAACCAACATTTACAGAAATTTGTTGTTGCTGATTGTGAGACAAAGTTCCCATGTTTTAAGTCTGCATATATATGACACGTGCGTTGCACCTATGTTAATAATTTATAAAACATATACGAAATATTAAAATAATATAAATATAATAAATGACATATTATAATTTGTAATATATATAAGATGAATAATTAATTTTTATAAAAAAATAATAATTAAGTTTTATAAATCATATATAATAGAAAATTCAAATTCAAATGAAATAAGTATATAATAAATAATGCTTAATAGTCTATCAAAATAAAGTCACATTCTAATATTTCTCTACTGTAACAGTATTTTTTATGTTCAACAAAGTTTGTCTCTGTCATCAAGTGTGACTAACTTGGCCTCTTTTCTGGTAGCTTTTCTGTTTTATTTTCCAAGTATTTTAGATATAGTATAATTAAGTGTTGCCAATAAGTATATTTCTTTGTAAAATTTTGAAATTTGGTTATTTGTATTTTGGGTTAACTTAATTACAATTTACGAATTTTTTTTTTCCATTTACTCAATGATTGATTACATTAACAAAAAAAATCCTTTCTTTGTTATAGTTGGAGAAAGCAAAAAAAAATTATGAATTAAAAATTTCAATATGATTTATTTTCTTTAACAAAAGTTACACTTTCTCTTAAAGATTAGATCATACATTCATTATTTTTATTTTGCTCTATTAGCTTAAATCACATTATTCTTTTATTTATATGCATAAAATTATAGTGTAATGATAAGAAATTATATTCAGTTTTGCTTCAACATGTCAAAGATGACTATATAGCATATAAATTCAATTTCAATGGCCAAAGAAGGACCTATGCATTAGTAATTAGGAAAATGCTAATTTTAATATATATTTACATAATACTTCATCACTTCATAAATTTTATAAATACTAAGTGTTTTATTCTATTTTGAATGATGAAAACTTTTACATTACATTTATAATAATTATCATAAAAAGGTACAATAAAACTCGATTATATATGTGATTTTTAATATTAATGCTCTCTATTAACACTTGTATTTGTACATATGAAGCATATATATCTATTCAATGTTTAAGGTTATTGAAAAACTGTAGAGATTATCAAAGCAATTATAGTGCTATCAACAAATTCAATAACTTTATTAGTAAACTTTTATCAATAATAAAGGTAAAAGGTTATAAAAATAATACTTTGAAAATATCAACACATTAAGTAATCTTTAATGAGGGTATTAAGCATGCATCATTTTGAAACCAGACTGCCCTAGCGCATAAACACCTCTATTTCATAACTATCATCAATACTCTTACAATTTCGCCCTTAAAGTTGAGATCTCTCATACTATTTTCAAACTCAGTGGTCAATACCAAAGGAGGTAGATTTGAAATATTAAGATTTGTTTGAAAAAAAATATTAATATAATAATATATATTTTTGATTTATCCAAAATATGTATTTTTTTAAATTGATTCAGTATTACAGAAAATGATTAATTATTTGTGGAACCAAGTTGAAGATTTCTCTTATATACCCTACTATTAGAGTTAGGAAAAAGATGCTCAATTAAGCTATTCATATAAGCATTTATATTTTGGTATTTTTTTTAAATTATGATAATATTTGATGGAATTAATGGTTATTTTTAGTGGAAAATTAATTATTTTACATTAGGTATGTGAAAGTAGTTTAAAAAATTCATACTTTTTGAGTTCAAATATTTATTCAATTTGTATTCTCAAGGGTAAATTTATTGATAACGTTTAATGGAATTAATAACTTCACTTGGTAGAATATTTATCTAAATTAATATTATTATCCCAAATAAGATGAGGACCATAAAAATTGATATTGGAGTTGTAGTATTGTATGTTGAAGTTCTAAAAAAAATTAAAAATCAATAAATGAATTATATATAAATTTATTTATAGTTCTAAATTACATATTGGGAGTATTTATAAAAAGGACAAAAAAAAAGAAACATTGAGGTTTGAAGTTCATAATTTATTATTCGGAATACAAATGGAATACTATTACAACAGCAAATAGTTCAAACAATTCTCAAATTAGGGTAATAGGAGAAATGATTACTATTACAAATTAAATACTTAAAATAATTCTCAAATCAATTCAAACAGTTTACCCGAAGTGAGGGAAACCACCTCTTAAACATGAAAGTTGAAAAAATAATTTTAGATTAATATAAGTAATCGATATAAGATGAATATAAGAAATCTATATAAGATGAATATAATAGTATCCATTATTGATGCAATCATCCACAATTCCTCGAGTTTAAGGAAAGCAGAAAATCCATATTTAAAATGATTTTTTTAACCTTATACTAAAATTTGTTATTTACCATTATATTCTTAATAAGTATCAAGGGTTTTATGTAATTCAATAATTTTGAACCCTTATGTTCTTAATAATAAGTGCCATATATCCTTCATAATTTTAGTAGCTTTTCATCGAATAATAAATGTTACTAACTTATATAAGGTTAGTCAAAGAGGTTTAAAGGTTATTAAAAAGGTTATGATGCTATATAAAAAAAAAATCAAGTAACCTTAGATTCTTAGTAATTTAGATAATCTTTAATCAATATCAATCCCTACCTTTAAAAAAAAGGGTTCGATCCCTAACAACCTCAAGTACCCATAAAAGTAACCTTTAATCAATTATTTTATTCTTATCTAAAGTTAATAAAAAAAAAACTAAAAGAGGTTATCCAGAAAGGTATATTATTATCGACTAAATCAATGACCTTACATTATATATAAGTAATAAAATTGGTTACCAGTTTTCTAATTAAAGGTGATTGAGAAGATTATATATAAAGGTTACGAAGAACATTATTATCAAGAAATAAGTAATCTTACATCTTTAGTAAGTTTGGTAACTATTTTATCAATAATTAGGTTACCAATATTTATTATTGAAATTTAGTTTAAAAGGTGTAAATATTATTAAAAATGTTATAATATTATAATAAATTCATAATATCTTACATTCTTATTAAGTTTAGTGGCTTTTCATTAATAATGAATAAGTACATCTCTAATGTGATGCACTAAATTTTACACTATTTTGGTGTGAAAAGAGAATTTTTTTGAAATATACTCACGCCAAATATTTTTTTTCTCTCCAATGTGTTCCACACCAGATATCATTATACTATTAACCTTTTACAATAAAATACTATTTTTGCACCACAAATTTTAAAAGTATATACAATGGGATGACCAAAATATTCAATTTAATAAACGTAAGTGACTAAAACGTTATTTTTTTATATAGCTTGATGACTAAAACAAAAAGTTATTAAACGTTAAGTGACCATTAAAAATTCATTTGGATTCGATCCACTTTTTTTTTTTAGTAATTCCCTGCCTTGGGGTATGAGCATACTTCTTACAATGGTGGTCTATGTTCACAGCTTATTTGCAACATTGATATTGCTCTAAATATTCTATTGCTAATTAGATATCAATTCTACAAAAACCATGGTTTTTGGAACCGGACCGGCACTAGAACCGGTGATGGTTCCGGTCGGCGGTTTGACCGGTCCGACCGGTTCAACCGCTGGTCCGGTCTGATAAGGCATTTTATGGAAAATTTTGGCATTTTACCTTTTAAATATTATACAAGGTATATATATATCATATAAAAGCATTTGGTGCAGTGGCTTAAGTGTGTTTTTTGCTACCCACAAGGTTGTGGGTTCAAAACTCACCACCTTCAAAAAATTTTCAAAATTTTCTCAAATACCAAACCGGTTCTATCCGGTCAGAACCCGGTCCAATCGATTTTTACCCGGTTGTTGACCATGTTGATTAACCGCGGTTCCCATATCTTTAAGGACCGGACATGCCGGCGGTTCCCGGTTGAACCGGTCCGACCGGCCGGTCCGGTCCGGTTTTGAAAACAATGAAACAAACACATTATATTTCTTTTCATTGTATTGATTGATATGGATTTTGCACCTAAATATTTGGCTCAATGGTAAGTTGCATGCTTTCTCAACCGCGAGATGTTGCTTAATATTTGGTAAACATAGTTTGTTTATTTGGCTCAATGGTATGCCCATTGGTTATGTTTATTATAGTTTGTTTTAGGTCATTTCTCATTAGATGTATGGGCATATAAAAAATTATTGAATTGTCATGAGATTTGAAAGGATTTTCTTTTTTTCCTAAATATATAAAAAAAACTTTTTTATTGTTATAATAGACATGAATGGTCAATTTTACTCTTGAGACGTACTTATAGCTTAGCCAAGACTGATATGATTTATTTTCATATGTACATGATTTTCAACATTTGCTTAATTTTTGTGTTAACCTAATTTTAGGGGGAATTTACATGCAAGCTTGACTAGAAAATGGTTAAATCATGTTTTTGCCCCCCCCCCCCCG
>AWUE01018411.1:0-101919 GCA_001974825.2 Corchorus olitorius | reverse complement strand
TAACATTAGTAAACTTTCATCAATGGTGAAGATTTACCATTTTTTTTTCCTCAAAAGTTACCGGAAAAGTTATAATAATCATAAAAAATGTATTGTACTATCAACTAATTTAATGACCTTACACTATAAAGATACGTACAGTACTGATTTTCTTATCTAAGATTAATTACTTAAAAGGTTATGGAAAACATTATAGTACTCTCTAGATTGAAAGAACCTTACATCCTTATTAATTTTAGTAACCTTTTATCATCAATAAAGTGTTACAAATTTCATTACTTAAATTTACTAAAAATGCTATAAAAGTTATTAAAATTGTATTTACCAATCCTTATTTTTAATAACATTAGTAAACTTTCATCAACGGTGAATATTTGCCATTTTTCTCAAAAGTTACTAAAAACCTATAATGATCTCAAAAGAGGTATAGTACTATCCACTAATTCAATAACCTTACATCTTTTGTGATTTTGGTTATCATATTTCTTATTACATTTTTGTAATTTTGATTATCATATTTCTCCAAAATCTCACAATTCAACCAAACATACCCGCACCTGTAAGTCAAATTTCCATATAAGGTTATAACTTATAGCTAAACTTAATGCAACATAAGGAAATATAAAATTAGGTGTACAAAATTGGTTCCTAGTTACTAATTCATATGTCCTTCCTTTTTTTTTTTGGTGATAGAGAAATAATTTATATACTATATATGCGTATCTTTGACAAGTTGAAGTAAAATTAAAATTGATATCTCGCTATAACTCTACCAAATTAATGAATGATCAATGTGATCTAAAATAATATAGCAAAAATGTAATGATCTTATTTAAGGTTACAAAAAAAAAACTATAATGATCATTAAAAAGGCATTATACTACTTTCAACTAAATTTTTTAGATAACTTTCAACTAATTTAATAACCTTACATTCTTAGCAAATTTCTCATTTATGCTTACTAATGAGAAAGCTAAACTATAGTATTATATTAAGAAATGTAGCAACCTTACATGCTTAATAACTTTATCGATGATAAATGTTATTAATTTTTTAAGTCTAAGATTACTAACAAAGTTGCAGTGAATAAGATACAACACATTGTTATTATATATAAAACTATATCAAAAAAAAGTAGTTGAACATTAGTGGTTGATTTATTAAATTAAATTAGATCAATGTCAAACAAAATTTCAAAATTATAAAAGATATTAAAGATCCGATTTATATATCAATGGTGAATGTTATTAATTTTTTAAGTTTAAAATTACTAACAAAGTTATAGTGAATAAGATACAACACATTACTATTATATATATAGAACTATACCAAAAAAAAAAATTAGTTGAACATTAGTGGTTGATTTATTAAATTAAATTAGATCAATGTCGAACAAAATTTCAAAATTATAAAAGATATTAAGATCCGATTTATTTATTATTAAGGAAACAATATTTCATTTTTTTTTTTGCCAACAAAACAATATTTCTTTTTAGTCAATACGTTTGCACAAATACCTAAGAATTTGAATTAAAAAATACCTAAGAATTTAATTAATGTAAGTATTTCAGTTATTATAGTATTACATTTAATTAATGTAAGTATTTTAGTTATTATATATATTACATAAGAATTAAAAATTAATTGAAATAAGGGTGCGGTAAAAGAAATTATAAATTTTAATATAATAATATATTTAATTTAATTGATAAATGAAATTACATATTGAATCTTAAAAGTTTAATTTGATAAATACATGTTTACCCTTTGAATGAATACTAAACTTTTAAAATTAAAAAGGTTATTTTAGATATTTTAGGTTAATGGTTTTGAAGTTTAGACTTATATAGTATGTAGATAAAGATATATATACATACTCATCTCTGTTGGAAATTAAAAGCCCTAATTGAGTAGGCGAAAATGAATCCAAAAGGATACAGATTCCAACAATTATGATTGCAACCACTCCCACAAAGTCATCTTTGTAATCGAAGTAGGTTCTTATGAAATGTTCCACTGTTTCACCTGACTCAAATGTATGCTTAACGTCCCCAAACTGTGAAGCAATCAATCTATACAAGGACCAAGCCAAGGGGCAAAACCAGTAGTACCATCTCCACCAGATAGGAATTCTCTGCCATTACCAACAATTTCAATATAGTTTAGAGTTAGACTATATGTATATATATAGTATAGTCAAAAATGAGAAATGTGCTAAGGTTGTGAGTGGAGAGAGCTTACGGGTCGGGGAATGATGAAACCTGAAAAAATGTTCAATATTGCAATAAAGAATGTTGAAACTAGGGCAGCAATATTGTGGTTAGGAGTCACAGCCACTGTCATCATCCCATAGAAGGTGAAGTATACAAAAGTGAAGTATGTAAAGAAGAGGTACCAAAAGAACTTGCTAGCCGTCCATTCGAATCCCATCACGGGATACACTATGACTCCAAATATTATGCTCTGAATCAAGATATGAGGCAACTTAATAGCAACCTGAAAAATGGATTATGGGAATATGGTTAGGCATCAACCTTTCTATAAGTAAAAAATCAACGATACATTCGAGTACCTGTCCGAAGCCATATGGCAGAGCTGAGTACATTCCAGCTGCTCTTTCTCTGTAGAAGACTGTTCTTTCAACAGCTACAGCAGGCTGCTGTTAGGCACATATTTTATTGTATTTCACATGGTAATTCTATTTGATTATGTGCCTATTTTTATGTACTTGATGCTTAATTTATTCATATTTATGTTTTAGGTACATATTGGAGTGCTTCAAGGCAAAAGGAGCTAAATTGGAGTTATTTGGAAAAAACTGAAATTTTCCTGTTTCAACCTGGAGCGGGTCGAACTCGACCTTCTCAGGGTCGAAACAGGGTTGGAAACAAAGTTGCAAATTATATTCATTTGGGCTGAACCTTTTGGGCCAGAATTAATGCGGTTTGGGCTTTGGAAGAAAAGAAGATGACCCATGCCATTTTATTTGTTTCTTTAGATGGCAAAATTGTAAATTTGCCAAAACAATAAATTAGGATTTCATATATATAAATCTAGCCGCATACTTTTGACGGAAATCAACTTTGGATTTTCAAAATTGGCTGGAGAACGTGAAGTTTTAGATTTAGGTTTTCAACGTTATTTTCTTTTAAAACTCAAGAATGGAG
The DNA here is from genome assembly GCA_001974825.2 of Corchorus olitorius. NCBI lineage: Eukaryota > Viridiplantae > Streptophyta > Magnoliopsida > Malvales > Malvaceae > Corchorus > Corchorus olitorius. The sequence continues at coordinate 98,752 of AWUE01018411.1, read as the reverse complement.
ATTTTCTATATTTTTGGTCATTTTGTAATTTTTCTTTTCTAGTTAATTAATTTTGAGACTTTCAATCTCTTGGGTATTTGATTTGTGAGGCTCTGCGCTTATTCATCTATCTTGTAAGTATTTCAATTTTCTCTAAATTATTTGAATGATTTCATGCTTGATTATGTAGAATGGTCATCTATTGTAATTGGGTATGATTTCTATTGTTAGATGAGATTCCTATATGCAATTGTAGGTAATCGAATCCCTAGTAACAACTTAGAGTAGCCCTCTAAGAGAATATTGAATATAGATTGAATGTTGCCTATATTAGTGAATATTGTCTATTGTTGGTTAAGATCTTTCTAGTTCTTAAAGCAACGGATTGCTTGAATCTAGTAGACGATTGGAACTAGGTTAGTACACCTGTTAGGATTTAGTTTAGGGCGTGAGTCAGGACTAATGAAGATTAAGGAAAGATAGGGATTAATGGTCGATGACGTTAATTTACGCCATCTATTTATCAAGTTAGATATTAATTGATGCCAAGGATCAAATCCTTTTATCCCAAGAGTGCGATTGTCTTGAAATTGGAATATCTATTTAATTGTTTCTTTAATCTCACTAGTATTTTATTTTGTTATTTATTTAGTTTAGTTAATTTCTCCATAAAACACCCCATTTAGTTTAATTCACAACTTTAGGAAAAGTAATTAAAATAATAGTTCTCTGTGGGATCGACTCGTACTTACCCTGTCTATAGGTTTTGTATGATTTTATTTTTGGTGGAATACGACACCCATCAAAATTTTGGCGCCGTTGCCGGGGAACTCATTTGTTTTGTTACTTTCCTTTAGTTTTGTTTTTATTTTTCGTATTTTGTTTTTGCTTTTGTTTTTGTGTTTTTGTTAATTTTGCAGGTTTAGGCATTAGGCGCTGCTTTACAAGTCACCCCTCCATTTAAGTGTTGAAGAATTATTGGCTAAATTTGGTTTCCTCGTTCCTTGAACTTAATTTATATTTTCATTTTTATGGAGCAATTTAGCACTTATGATGGATTTTCTTACTATGACCCTTATTACAACCATTGTTCTTACAATTCAGGTTATGAAGATTATCCACCATATGAGCAGCATGGAGGCCAACATTTTCTTAGTTTGTGTTATGAGCCATATGCAAGTTATCACCAATTTGAGGACCAACAAATTCAATTCTCACAACAAGTTCAAGCTCCAAATTCAACTTTAGTGGCTTTAATGGAAAAACTTGTTGATGGACAGTTGTTACTTGCTAAAGGACAATCGTTAATCAAACAAAAATTATCGATACATGAACAAGAAATAGAAGATCAGGGAAATCAAGTGGGACAACTTGTTGATTCCTTAGGAAGGGTTGAAGCTTACCTCAATACCCTTGAGGAAGAAGAAAATGAAGCATGGGAAGTGAACCAAGGTGAGAATGAAGCTGAAAAAGAAGAGAAAACAAAATCTGTTTCAACCTCAAAAAGGGTTGAACTGGATTCTGAGGAAGGTCGAACTGGGCAGAGAAATTCTCCTGTTTCAACCTGGAGCGGGTCGAACTCGACCTTCTCAGGGTCGAAACAGGCTGGTTTCCCGGACAAACTTGATGATATAACTTCTTCAGCAAATCAACCTGAAATACTTCCTAAGCCAACTTTAAATGGAAATTCTGCATCCGAAGTCAATATGGTTGATAACTCTTCTCCAATTGAGATTTTGAGATGTGAGAATCAAGATTTCCTAGGGATTGAGAAGTTTTTGAAGTTTGGATGCTTCAATGGTGATGATTCATGTGACGAATGGGTGACAATGGAGCCATTCTTTAAGAATGATGATGTCTGCAAGTTTAACAATGTTGCTGAGATGCTGAGAATGCAAGAGGAGTCTAAAGTTAATTTCTTTCACTCGAAGAACCTCTTGCACAAGCCCACCACGGCAACAACAAGGGCATTGGCTTTACTAGCCATTCATGGAGTTCCTTTAAGCAAAATAGGTGACTTCCATATCTCTTTAATTTTCTTTTATTCTTATATGCTCATATCTTTCGATTTTGTTCATATTTGATTTTTGCATTGAGGTGGAAAGATCCTCCTTGACAAATAGAGAATGGAAAGGTCTAGCCAAAGACATTAAAGAAAGGCGCTTGTTGGGAGGCAACCCAATGATTTATTTTTGTTTTTTATTTTGAACTTTATGTTAATTAGCTTTTTAATTAATTTTTGCATATTTCATGTTTAGGACCTTATATAAGACATGCTATGATTATCTATGCTTATTGCTATGTTTGCTTGATTTATTGGATTGGGTGCACACTTTCTTGATAGATTAAGTATTGCATATATTATGTTATTGATAAATGTTTTACCCACCTTTGTGCATGTGTTGCTATTGATCTAACCAAAAGGATTTTTAAAACAATTCATTGATTTTTGAAAATGTTTTCAAAAATTCTAAAATTGTTTTGAGTACACATTGTCTTATCTCTTTGATTTATCTATGAAAGCTAGTTTGGCATGGTTTAGTTTAGTATTAAGGCATTTGTAATATATGTCAAATTTTTATATGCAAGATTATTCTTTGATTGAAATTTATATGGGAGTTTTTCATAAAGTATTACTTCTAGAACTTGCTTAACTATCCTTTCGAGGCGATTTATATATTTAGCTCATTATCTTTTATAGTATACACTTTTATGGAACTAGAACATATGCATTTTAGGATTGAGCTTGTGCCTAATTTTTTCCTACCTTTTGAAAAACCATAGTAGTGAACCCCATTGTGCCTTTTTCTTGGTTATAGCCGATATTTGATATATTTCTTTGTTGTTAGCCACATTATCCCAAAGAACCCTAACCCTTTAAAGAAAGACAAGTTTTCTCTTAGCCATATTATCTCTTGATTGGTGAAGTTTGACTTGTTTCATTGTTGGTTCTTGGCTAAAGCATGGAAATCGGTTATTTGTGAGGGATTCCTAGTATTCCTTAGTTGGAGATCATATTATTTGAAGGGTTGAATTGATGTCCAAGTTATTCAATTGGTTGATTTGAGAAGTGTCAAAAAAAAATTTGAAAAAAAAAATCTTGAGGTGGGAGAGCATAAAATGCAACCACCAAGAAAATTAAAAAAAAAATTGTTGAGAAAATTCCTGTTTGGACCCGTGGAAGGTCGAACTCGACCTGTCACAGGTCGAGCTGAAGAAGAAGAGGAAATCCTGTTTGGACCTGTAAAGGGTCCAAACTCAACCCTTTTTGGGTTGAGTCAGAATTTTTCAAAAAAAAAAAAAACACTTGTGCTTATAGTTATGGACATCCATTTGTGCATTTATTGTTTATGGTAAAGTTAAGAAGGAAAAAGAAAGTTGAAGCTCTTGGAGCCAAGTTTTGGGCTACTCATTAATATATTTGCCCATGATTATTTTCATTTCACCTTTCTTGAGACATTTTTGATATAACCTTTACCCTTTCTTTGATAGTCCACTTTACCCATTAGCCCCATTACAACCCTTATTATTAATGCATTTTAGTTTTTGTGTATACTATACTTTATTTCATTTTGAGCTAATTTTTAGTGGAGATTGGATAGTTTTGCAAGCCTATGGTAAGTATACTATTATGAGTGGATTATACATACCTATTAAGGTATGATGAACCCTATAATATTTTGATTGGATTTTTGAGCATATTTTTATTTGATTTATATTACTTTTGAATTTTTACTAACCTTTACTATACCTTTCTAGAATTAGTGGATGAATTTTTGAGATGACCTTTTGTGTACTCCACATTTTAAACTCTTTTTGAATAAAACACATTTTTTTTATTAGTTTAGCAACTACTTTCACATTGAGGACAATGTGTTATTTAAGTGTGGGGGAGAGAAATGTCTATTTTAAAGGTCCATTATTTGCATTCTTTTTACTAGAGAAGGCTTTTCAAAAGAATTATTAAAATTTTTCAAATTTTTTTTGTTTTTTTTAAACCTTCGCTTCTCTAGTGAAATTCTTTTGCATAATGTTTGTGGGTATTGTTCTAGTTAAGTAAGCCCTCAGGAGACTATACTCATCCTCTAGGGACGCTTAGGGGTTTAAAGGCTTGTGGTTTACGCTAAAAACCACCGTGTGCCTACGAAAGTGGAATTAAGTCATTTGTTGCATGTGATTTTCCTTTTTGATTTTAGAGTGTTTGTTTGCATATGCATTTGTTTGCTTGTCTTTAGTTTTCTTTAAGTTTTTAGTCTTTGTTTTATTTTCTAGCTTGCTAGAGACTAGCAAGATCTAAGTGTGGGGGAATTTGTTAGGCACATATTTTATTGTATTTCACATGTTAATTCTATTTGATTATGTGCCTATTTTTATGTACTTGATGCTTAATTTATTCATATTTATGTTTTAGGTACATATTGGAGTGCTTCAAGGCAAAAGGAGCTAAATTGGAGTTATTTGGAAAAAGCTGAAATTTTCCTGTTTCAACCTGGAGCGGGTCGAACTCGACCTTCTCAGGGTCGAAACAGGGTTGGAAACAAGGTTGCAAATTATATTCATTTGGGCTGAACCTTTTGGGCCAGAATTAATGCGATTTGGGCTTTGGAAGAAAAGAAGATGACCCATGCCATTTTATTTGTTTCTTTAGATGGCAAAATTGTAAATTTGCCAAAACAATAAATTAGGATTTCATATATATATCTAGCCGCATACTTTTGACGGAAATCAACTTTGGATTTTCAAAATTGGCTGGAGAACGTGAAGTTTTAGATTTAGGTTTTCAACGTTATTTTCTTTTAAAACTCAAGAATGGAGATTTTCTATATTTTTGGTCATTTTGTAATTTTTCTTTTCTAGTTAATTAATTTTGAGACTTTCAATCTCTTGGGTATTTGATTTGTGAGGCTCTGCGCTTATTCATCTATCTTGTAAGTATTTCAATTTTCTCTAAATTATTTGAATGATTTCATGCTTGATTATGTAGAATGGCCATCTATTGTAATTGGGTATGATTTCTATTGTTAGATGAGATTCCTATATGCAATTGTAGGTAATCGAATCCCTAGTAACAACTTAGAGTAGCCCTCTAAGAGAATATTGAATATAGATTGAATGTTGCCTATATTAGTGAATATTGTCTATTGTTGGTTAAAATCTTTCTAGTTCTTAAAGCAACGGATTACTTGAATCTAGTAGACGATTGGAAATAGGTTAGTACACCTGTTAGGATTTAGTTTAGGGCGTGAGTCAGGACTAATGAAGATTAAGGAAAGATAGGGATTAATGGTCGATGACGTTAATTTACGTCATCTATTTATCAAGTTAGATATTAATTGATGCCAAGGATCAAATCCTTTTATCCCAAGAGTGCGATTGTCTTGAAATTGGAATATCTATTTAATTGTTTCTTTAATCTCACTAGTATTTTATTTTGTTATTTATTTAGTTTAGTTAATTTCTCCATAAAACACCCCATTTAGTTTAATTCACAACTTTAGGAAAAGTAATTAAAATAATAGTTCTCTGTGGGATCGACTCGTACTTACCCTGTCTATAGGTTTTGTATGATTTTATTTTTGGTGGAATACGACACCCATCAGTTGCACTGCTGTGTTGTTTTGAAATCCTATGAACAATACGGAAGCATACATAGAACCCATTGTATTTAAAACATCCTGTTGTCTTGTCCTGCAATTTCCAAAATTTCCAATTATCTTAGACATTATAATAGCAATAGCTATATCAAGTTTTGTCTGAATTATACGTGTTATAAAATTGTATACCTTTTTGACCCTAGATCCCAGAACATCGTCCCAGCCATTAAAGCTGTAACGGTTGTGAATATTAATCTCACAACAATATATGGTGAATTTCGCCAGTAAGAACAGTGTTGCTTCCATAGGCATGCCATACAATGGGTGAGGAAAGACTGAGGATATATAGTTTGGAAATACAAATCTTTGGTACTAGGAGCAGGAGTGCCAAGTTCCTTGACCAATTCTTTGTTTCTCCTGCACATACATTTTTGTAAGTTTAATATATAGTGCCCATAATACTATGTGTATCCAAAGATAAAAGATTTTCAAGGATGTGAAACGTCATATTCTTGATAAAAACAAAAACCTTGAGTCCCCTAGCTATGTTTTTCCTTTGAGACTAGGTAATCCTACCTGTAAAGTTCAGAGTTCCTATATATGCCAGTGAAGTTAACACCAAGGGCTTCCTCTGCAGCTGTAGTAATCTCCAACATCCAAGTTGTTGGGTTATATCCATCCTTTATTTTCGGGATTCCATTGATTTCCTTGAGAAGAGAAGCAAAAAATCTATCAGCAATTTAGTTCACTACCGTAGAGGACATTATTAATCTATTAGACTAACCTCAAAATACTGGATCAGATGACAGGCATGACTGCCTAAAGGACCCACATATATTTCTTCACCTCTGTTTTTCAACAAAAACAGCTGTGTTTTGCCATTGATGTGCTTGTGTTAGTTTCCAGAAAACCAAAATTGTAAATTGTGCTATCTAACAATTAAAAGAAGACTCTCACCTTATCAAAAGAATCAAATATATTAATACTTGGTTGGTGAATTGTGCACACAACAGTTCGTCCTGTGTCCACAGTGTTCCTAACTGTTTTCATTACGATTGCTGCTGCCCTGGCGTCAAGACCAGAGGTTGGCTCATCCATGAACATTAGGGATGGGTTGGCAACAAGCTCAACCGCAATTGACAGCCTCTTGCGTTGCTCAATTGAAAGACCACTTAGTCTTGGTAATCCTACAAGTGCTTCTCTTAATGGCTTCAGTTCCACAAGCTCCATGACTTCTTCAATAAACATCTGCAACCCATTAAAAGTTTAGGAAAAAATAAGCTAATGTGTGTGTAAAGTTTTTTTTGACATAATGTTCAATTCAGACTTTCCATAACAGTGTATTCCTAGTAATCATAGAACATCACCTCAAAAATGAAAAAAGGCAAATGCTACTTGGCTTCTTAATATACCACCCAAAAGAGAAAGGAAAATGATGGATTTAACAACATTACCTTCCTGGTCGTAGAATCTATATCCGAGGGCAGTCTAAGCCATGCAGAAAAGAGCAAGGACTCATAGACTGTAACATAGGGGGAATATATGTCTGTTTGCTCACAGTACCTGGATACACGAGCAAATTTTTCTTGCTTCTTGGGGTACCCAGAAATTGTGATGCTTCCATTAATATAACCACCTATTTTTCTTCCAGCTAAAACATCCATTAGGGTTGTCTTGCCAGCACCGCTAACCCCCATCAGAGTTGTTAGGATCCAAGCCTGAAGGCACTGCTCAATCCCTTCAAAAGTTCAAGCCTATCCTCTAAAACTCCTTAAGCTTTCATTTCCTGCAGGCAATGCAAAATATCGGCCTGTAGGGTTCAGTTAAGATTTTTTACTCTGTGAAGAAAAAAGGATTCTGTAAGATACCTGAGGCATGTCTACAGCATATCTGATTTCATCAAAGGCGATGGAAAGTGGTTCAAAGGGAAGAACCATCCCCCACTTCTTGAGCTGACTAGTGTCATTTCCTTCTTCTACATTTTTTTATGATGATGATTACGTTCCAGCTTAAAGAATATAAATAAATAGTATAGCATCAGAATCTTATTTTTTTAGGGTCCAATCACTGACCGGAAGTACTCTTTCCTCTTGATGATAGCTCAATCAGCTCATTTGTCTTGTTATCAGTTCTCTCATCCATGGTTTCCTTGAATATTATTGCTTGAGCCTTCCCGAATGCTTCAGACAATGAAATTGATTATCAGAAACATAAGCTCCACAACCGAACAGTCTCAAATGTAAGAAGAGAAACTTACGATCAAGATATTTTAAAGCCAATGCGAAAAGGAAGTTGAATAGCAGACAATATCCAATTGAGGCTCCAACTCCAAGCCAATACCAATGTGCTTATGGGAAAATCCCACGAGATTTTAAGACCAAAACTCCTAAAGATTTTGTGGAATTAGGTGAAATCTGAAAAGTAATATTTATTTTCAGTTCTAATTAATTGAAGTTAGAAGTAAATAAATATAAACGCTTTTCTGCATAATGATACATTTACACCAAAATCTCAAGAAAGTGCTGATTACATAGCTCCATGTCTTCCTAAGGAATTCATTTACAGCTATGGCATTCTGGCCATACATCAATGGAGAGAACCAATAACCCCACAACCACCATTTCTTCACGTCATCTGCGGCAAAAGAATGTTGTGTTGATGAATATTTGGTGATCCAAGAGGTGATCTTGATGATATTGTTGTGTTCCTAGTTGATCTAGGAAGATTTTGTAGAACCCATTAATTATTTAGTGGAGATTTTGCCGGACTAGGTCCCGTGGTTTTTACTCCTCGCCTTGGGGAGGTTTTCCACGTAAAAAGTTCTTGGTGTTGATTTACTTTCATGCTTTTAATATTGTTGTTGGATTCAGATATTGAGTTGTGGTTATTGTGTGGTTAATTGATTAGCCACAAATTGGTTGCTTGTTGTCTTGGATTTCTTCCGCTATTTGCTGCGCAGGTTATTTTAGATTTGGGCATTACAGATTTGTGTTGTTTTCTCCCATCATACTGGTATCAGAGCTTTGGTTGTGAGTGGTAATCTATCTTGTGTTGCGTCATGGAGGCGAATACAAGTAGGGTGATTTCCTTGAATGGTTCAAACTACCATAAGTGGAGAGGAAAAATGGAAGATCTCCTTTAAGTGAAAGATTATTATAAGCCAGTGTTTCTTGAAGATAAGCAAAGTGATAAGGAAGATGATGAATGGAAATTGATGCATCGGCAAGTGTGTGGCTTCATAAGGCAGTGGCTTGATGATAATGTTTTGATCCATGTTAGTGGAGAGACAAATGCCCGAACCCTATGGGGCAAGCTCGAGGATATGTTTGCTCGAAAGACTCGCAACTACAAGCTTTTATTAATGAAACAATTCATGTCTTTAAGACTCAAAGAAGGAAGTTCAGTGAAGGATCACCTAAACACAGTTTAGGGAATTCTCAATCAGATGATAGAAAAGGGTATCAAGTTTGATGATGAGCTTCAAGGGTTATGGCTGCTTTGTACCTTGCTGGACTCATGGGAAACTTTCAGGATGACTTTGAATAACTCAGCTCCAAATGGCGTGGTGTCAATGGACTTAACCAGAAATGGTGTTTTGAATGAGGAAGAGAGAATGAAAGTACAAGGATCCTCTTCCCAGTCAGATGTGCTAGTTGTTCAGAGAACTGGAAGAAGCAAGAGCAGAGGTCTGAAGAATAGGGACAAAGACAAAGGTAGAAGCAAGTCAAATAGGTTTGCTAATGTTGAATGCTATCATTGTGGTAAGAAAGGACATATCAAGAGGCATTGTCGACAGTGGAAAAGAGAGAATCAGAAGGATAATGGAAAGAAGAAAGATGATGACAGCAGTGATGAAGAACGTGTTAATGTTACCTCTAATTTTTACTTGGTTGTCCGAGATCAGGATGTTGTGAATGCTGCCCCACATGACTTGAGTTGGGTGGTTGATAGTGGTGCTACTACTCATGTTACCTCCGAGAAGGATTACTTTGTCTCTTATAGTCCAGTTGAATATGGAACTGTGAAGATGGGTGATGATACAGTTGTCAATGTTGCTGGCATTGGTGATGTTTGTCTTGAAACCAATAATGGAACAAAGTTGGTTCTCAAGAATGTTAAGCATGTTCTGAATATTTGCATGAACTTGATTTCTGTAGGCAAGCTTGATGATGAAGGCTTTTGCAGTACTTTCAAGAATGGAAAGTGGAAGCTTAGCAAAGGTTCTATGGTTGTGGCAAGGGGTACGAAATTCTCATCTTTGTATCTCATGCAAGCTAGGCTTTCCAAAGACATTGTTAATGCAGTGAAGAATGATGATACTAAATTATGGCAGAAGAGGCTGGGTCACATGAGCGAGAAAGAAATGGTTGTTTTAGCAAAGAAAAAGATTCTTTATGGGCTTCAGAGTATCCAGCTGAAAAGGTGTTCTCACTGTATGGCAGGTAAGCAAAGTAGAGTTTCTTTCAAAAAGCACCCGCCTTCTAGGAAACCAAGTGTACTAGATTTGGTACATTCTGATGTTTGTGGTCCTATGAAGAAGCAAACTTTGGGTGGTTCTCTCTACTTTGTCACATTTATTGATGATCACTCGAGGAAGGTATGGGTTTACACCTTGAAGACAAAGGATCAGGTTTTGCAAGTATTCAAGAATTTTCATGCCTCAGTTGAAAGAGAAACTGGGAAGAAATTGAAATGCATTAGAACGGATAATGGGGGTGAGTACATTGGACCTTTTGATGAGTACTGAAAAAAGCATGGTATTCGACATCAAAGGACACCTCCAAAAATACCTCAGTTCAATGGCGTGGCTGAGACGATGAATAGAACACTCATAGAGAGGGTTACATGCTTATTGTCGCATGCTGGGTTGCCTAGATCATTTTGGGGTGAAGCTTTAGATACTATTGTGCATGTGTTGAATCGTTCACCGCGAGTTCCACTACATTCTGATATCCCAGAGAAGGTATGGTCTGGTAAGGATGTTTCTTACGATCATTTACGTGTCTTTTGATGTAAAGCATTTGTACATGTTCCTAAGGATGAAAGATTTAAGCTTGATGATAAGACTCGGCAATGCATTTTTCTTGGTTATGGTCATGATGAGTTTGGATACAAGTTGTATAATCCGGTTCAGAGGAAAATTGTTAGGAGCCGAGATGTGGTGTTTGTTGAAGATCAAACAATTCAAGACATCGACAAGTTTGAGAATAAGCTGCCTCAGTTTAGTGATGACTTGATTGATTTTGATCTCGTTCCCCCTAAATCCGTTGTTACACCAGAACTTGTTCAGGATGAAACTCAGAATGATCATTATGATTTTGGCGAGACTAGTTCTTCTGTACATGATGATGTTCAAGAAGATGATGATAACGGTGATGGTGTTTAGTTGCCAGAACCAGAGCCTGAAACTTCAGAACCAGCAGTGCCGCTTAGGAGGTCTACCAGAGATAGACAGCCTTCCACCAAGTATTCTGCAAATGAATATGTGTTATTGACTGATAGGGGAGAACCCGAATGCTATGATGAAGTTTTGGAAGATGAACATAAGAAAGAATGGCTTGAAGCTATGGCGTATGAGATGAAATCTCTCCAGGAAAATCACACTTTTAAGTTTATGAAGCTACCTAAAGGTAAGCGAGCCTTGAAGAATCGGTGGGTTTATAGGCTGAAGCAAGATGTGAATTCTCCAGTTCCACGATACAAGGCTAGATTGGTTGTCAAAGGATTCTCGCAGAAAAAGGGAGTCGACTTTGATGAGATATTTGCTCCAGTTGTCAAGATGTCGTCTATTCGTGTGGTTCTCGCCTTAGCAGCTAGTCTTGACTTGGAGATTGAGCAAATGGATGTGAAAACTGCTTTTCTTCATGGTGATCTTGAAGAAAAGATTTATATGGAGCAGCCAGAGGGTTTTGTGGTTAGAGGAAGGTTATAAGAAGACTACAGCAGATCACTGTGTGTTTGTAAAGAAATTCTCTGGTGATGATTTTATTATCTTATTGCTTTATGTGGATGACATGCTGATTGTTGGCAAGATCGCTTCTAGAATTAATGAGTTGAAGAAGCAGTTGAGTAAGTCTTTTTCCATGAAAGACTTAGGACAAGCAAAGCAAATTATCGGTATGAAGATAAACCGAGATAGAGCCAACAAGAAGTTGATGGTTTCACGAGAGAAGTACATTTGGAAAGTACTTCAGAGGTTTAACATGGATAAATCTAAAGCAGTAAGCTCTCCTCTTGCTACTCACTTTAGATTAAGTGTTGAACAATGCGCATCTACAGAGGAGGAGAAGAAAAAGATGCAGAAAGTTCCTTATGCTTCAGCAGTTGAAAGTTTGATGTATGTTATGGTGTGTACGAGACCTGACACAGCACATGCAGTGGGAACTGTTAGCCGTTTCCTTTCAAATCCTGGAAACGAGCATTGGGAAGCAGTGAAGTGGATTATGAGGTATCTTAGAAGTACAACTGGTCTGAGACTTACTTTTGGGGGTGAAAAACCATTGCTGGTTGGTTTCACGGATTGAGGCATGGCAGGAGATGTTGATTCTCGCAAGTCTACTTCAGGTTATCTGATTACTTTCAGTGGCGGAGCTGTGGCTTGGCAATCTAGGTTTCAAAAATGTGTTGCACTTTCTACAACCGAAGCAGAGTTCATTGCAGCAACGGAAGCGTGCAAGGAGATGCTTTGGATGAAGAAGTATGTTGAGGAGCTCGGTTTCAAGCAAGATGTGTATGTGTTATATTGTGATAGCCAGAGCGCTATTCACCTTGGTAAGAACTCTACATTCCATGCTAGATCGAAGCATATTGATGTGAGGTATCACTGGATTAGGGATGCGTTGAATTCCAAGCAGTTGTCACTTGAGAAGATCCATACCGATCATAATGGTTCGGATATGATGACTAAGGCATTGCCTAGGTAGAAGCTTGAAGTTTGTCGTTCGATCGCTGGAATGGCAGACTCCTCCATTTCTTTGTGAGGGGGGAGATTTGTTGGGTTGGGTCACTCTAAATGGAGGCCCAACTTGAGGCCACTTTAAAGAGGGTTTTAGGCTCTTTTAATTCAGTACTAGTTTTCACTTCCACGTGCGGTGCACGTGACCAATCGTATTTAAATTAAAAGAAAATTAAAGTAATAATTGAAATTGATTATAAGTAAAATTGTTAAAATCTGATTCAACCTCGATAACCCATCCCAATCCGACCGAACTCGATTTGATCAGAAAAATTAAATAACCCGAACATGTCTTATCCAGACCCGACAAACTCGTAACTCGAATAACCCGAGAAGATAACCCGATGACCCAAGAATGTTATTAACTAAAATTATGTTTTATTCAATAAAATACACATTGTTATAATTTTAACCATTTTAAATAAATTTAAGAATTAAACATTTAAAAATTCAAGGCTGACCCGATTGATCCAAGTCCTAAACCTGAAAAATCCAAAACCCGAATGACGCAAAGTCCGAGTAACCTGAGGCCAAAACGCGAACCTGCATGACCCTAAATCCAGCAGACCCGAGACCCGAATGACCTGAATCCAGATGAGCCAAAACCCAAATGATCTGAGAAAATTACCATACTCATATGACATGGATCCAAATGAGTATGACCCGAAACCCGTCCAACCCGCCCAATTGACTCCTCTAACCTTTTTTTTTTCTTTTGCGTCAACTCCTCTAACTTTATAAGTCAAAGGAAATAAATGCATGTTACTCTTCTTTTTATTTTTAAAAACTTTAAATTCTTGTTATACTCCAATATACTATTAAACTATCAATACACACTCCAAAATTGAAAAAGGTCAATCACAACAATTACATTTTAAATAAATTTTTAACTTAATTAGTTTTAAAAAGATGAATAATTAATGATTAGGTAAATTATTTTAACTTTTAAACTTGATAATAAGATTTTTGTTAGTTTATATTATAATTTTTTTGTTCAAATTAGTTTATATTATAATTGAAAAAAAGCCTCCAATTTTTTAAAATTAAAATGGTAAATTAAAATATTTATAAAAATATTGAATTTAATTAAATAAAAATAGAGTTTTTAGTACAATAATTGTAAAAGTTTATTTCTTAAAAAAACTGTAAAATTTAAACAATGTCATTAAGAAATATATTTTAAAAATTCTAATATATATAAGCTTTTTAATTAAATTAGTAAATTGAATAAAAATAAATAGTTATAAGGATATTAGATTTAATTAAATAATAAAAATAGAGTTTTTAGTTTTTTTGCCAAAAAATAGAGTTTTTAGTTGAGTAAAACTATAAAAATATATTTAAAAAATTCTAATATATATAATTTTTTTAATTAAAATAGTAAAATGGTAAAAATTAAATAGTCATAAGGATATTATATTTAATTAAATAAAAGCAGAGTTTTTAGTTGAGTAAAACTATAAAAGTCTAAACAATGACATTTAAGAAATATATTAAAAAAAAAAAGGTATAACGGGCGATTCAGAAGTTTTACAATAGTATGTAATATTATATTTAATTAAATAAAAGCAGAGTTTTTAGTTGAGTAAAACTATAAAAGTCTAAACAATGACATTTAAGAAATATATTCAAAAAATAAGGATATAACGGGCGATTCAGAAGTTTTACAAGAGTATGTACCTTTTAATATAGTATAGATAAATACCAATTTGTAGCTCTTGGTAAGGGTGAGAGTCAGCCAAGAAAGAAGAAAAAAAGGGGGAGAAAATCCCTAGTTGAGAGAGAAAAAGTTTCTGCAGTTTTTGACAGTGCCGCAGTCCGACGAAAACGGCTGCCGGCGGAGATTTAACCGTTGGATCGGGTTGAAATTTTGACAGTGTGTGCGGAACTCATTGTTCTTCAATCTGACCGTTCGGATAGTCGAAATGAGGTCTGGAGCTCCAGTTATAAGCCCCGAACCATACTCTGTTTTTGGGAGGTGAAAATTTCCAGTTTTTGTTTCTTTCTCTTGTTTGTTGCCAACCTTTGTGTTGATGAATATTTGGTGATCCAAGAGGTGATCTTGATGATATTGTTGTGCTCCTAGTTGATCTAGGAAGATTTTGTAGAACCCATTAATTATTTAGTGGAGATTTTGCTGGACTAACTCCCGTGGTTTTTACTCCTCGCCAGGTTTTCCACGTAAAATGTTCTTGGTGTTGATTTACTTTCATGCTTTTAATATTGCTGTTGGATTGAGATATTGAGTTGTGGTTATTGTGTGGTTAATTGGTTAGCCACAAATTGGTTGCTTGTTGTCTTGGATTTCTTCCGCATTTGGGCATTACAGATTTGTGTTGTTTTCTCCCATCAATGTGAAGATCATGCTGACTTATATAAGCCGATGTCCTCTGTGGTACAAATTCTTCCATTCCATACACAAATTCTTCCATTCCATACCCATTATAAGTAACTGTGCCTGAAACCTGGATTCAAAACATGCTAGTATTGGATTATAATCTTAATTAATCTGCAGAAAGACTTTGGTAGGGAAATGATCTTCAATTTCTTACTTTTAAATCTTTATCAAGCTTTCCAGCCAATGCCAAGAGTAAAGTGGTCTTGCCTGAGCTTGGAGGGCCTAATAACAGTGTCATATTCTACAGAAGTTTGATCAAACAAATTAGTGGTTTACCATTATCAGTGAGTAAATTGCTTTCTGCAGAAGAGTTAGTCCTTTTACATACCTTCCAGGCTTGACAATTCCACTAACATCTTCAAGGATTGGAAATGGTTTCTTTCTGCTTGGTAGAATTTGAAGGTAGTTCAAAATACCCTTTAACATGAAAGGAAAGGAGACAATCAAAGTAAGTCAATTAGAAATGGAAATTTGACAGATATATTAGTGAATATCACAACATGCTTATTGATTCATTTCTCCAACAAGAAAAGGAAATACCTCAAAGAAATTAACAGAGAAGTTGAACATGGTAGGTAATGCTCTACTTCCCTCGTAGGCTTCTGCTTCAATATCTAAATGCTCAAACCGGACCTCAATTGCCGGACCATCAAGTCCAACTCTGCATTTTGAGGTTGCAAAAAACAAAGAATTCAGTCAATAATTAGATGCTTTATCCACATAAAAGTTTATTTTAGAAGACACAAATAAAGTAAGAAACTTTAAATGGAACTTACCTATCAATTCGTTCCTTGAGCTTCCTCAAGAAGTTTTCATGATCTTTCTCTGAAGTTTTTACCAGCCTCTCCAAAAGTCTCCTTCTCTCTAGGAATCCAAGGTTGTTTACATCAATCTCTCTTAATGAACCCCCTTCTCCAGCTATTATACCAGTTTTTATTCGTTCAAATGTAGGCAATTTCTCAATGGCAGCCCATTTTAGAGCTTCTTCATCGTCTTCTCCACGAGAGGACTTAGAGAAAACTTCCATGCTACCATTTCTCCACAGCTCAGAGCTGCCTATACGTATAGTACTGTCTCTATATGTATTACCACCCTCCATTTTGTGTCACTCAATTACAACAGATTTCAAAAAAAAAAAAAAAATGGAAGCCGCCCAAAGGCCAAGAAAATTATCTATGTAATATACTCTCTTGCAAAAGAAACTTACTTCCAGCCTTCCAGGAATTTCAGAGCTGAAGTATGTAGATTATTATCAGATGCATCATGAATGCCAAAAATAGTACTATATGTTTTATAAGTGCATGGCTGCTATTACCAAGTCCAAATCATTATAAGATATTTTTTCTTTCACTTTCTTATGATAAACCCTTTTCTATTAAAAAAATAAAAAAAAAGATTTCCAGAAAAAAAGGCAAATTTGATGAAATCATGGCATAAGTCATTTAAATCTGACGAAAGATGTGCATCAATATGAAGACTAAAATGCAAATTTAAAACCAAAAAAAGAAATGAAAGTGAATTGGCTTGGCCTCCTTATAAGATAGTTAAGAAGTTAGAAATTTATGAAATGCATTATTTTGTTTTTCTTTATATGTTTTGAACAGGATAACAGAATACTGCAAAGCAATAATTAACTGATATCACTGTCTGGCCAAAAAAAAAAGAAACTGGTATCACTGCACTATTCTAAGTTCATATTTAAACTGAAGTATGGTGTTGATAAATCAAGTCAACCACTGTCCACTGCCCAGTAATATAATCAATTAGATATAAGATTTAAGGACAAACAAAACTTCAAGTAGCAATAGATTCTGATATTTGATTAGGCCTTAAATATTAAACTATGGCTTAATTTATTCACCAATCAAATTAACGTCTGCTATGATGATTCTTTATATTTCTTTCACTTTTAACCAATTAGTTTTGGCTTTTTATTTTCAGTTTACCAGCCATTGTTCCTAGACAGTCTAGAAAACCTGAAATTGTGCCGCCACCAGACTTAAAAATCTCATTAAATAGTTGACAGAAGAGTAATAAGAAGGTTAGCAGAGTTACATAATATTAAGCATTTTATCAAGGTAATATTGGAGAAAGAATTTCATATATAGATCATCCTTAACACATCAGCTATTCCAACCACTTATATTATCCCACATCAGTAATCTTGTCAACGTACAAGGTTTGCTAATGTTAAGAAATTCTGAAATATTAGGAACTAATAATAGGGTAATAGTATCTAGTGTCTAGAATGACACAAGATTGTTTTGAGATATGTTGCTGGTAAACTATATGTAGTATATGATTTCTTTTACTGTAAAACTTTACATATATATAGGAGTTTCTACATACAAATATGGGAATCTATATGGTAATTTGATGGAAGATTAACTAATTGTAAGAAAAAGAAAAGGACAAAAACAATAAAGAACAAGAAGAACTATACAATACCCTGAGCAAAAGTTGTCAAAAGCTCCTTATTGATTGTATCTATCTTCCTTCTTCTGTGAGAACCTGATGATGCCTGTCATGGATATCAAGATCGTGTATTGTATATGAGCAAAACTTGTTTGAAATTTGCAGTTCAGAATACAGCCCTGCAGATTTTTAGATGCCACTTCTCATCTTTTCTGGAAGTTAAATATCTTGATTGAGATTGCAAAGATGAATCCGAAGAGCACAGCTATTCCAACCGTTACAATTGCAACTACTCCCACAAAATCATTTCTATAATCGAAATAGTTTCTAACAAAATGTTCCACTGTTTCACCAGAGTCAAATTTATCCTTTATGTCTCCGTATTGTGAAGCAATTAGCCCGTACAAGGTCCAGGCAATGGGGCAAATCCAATAGTACCATCTCCACCACACAGGAATCCTCTGTCATTGGAACCAATTTCAGTTGAACTAGAATATGGTTTGTATATTTGTATTAAGAAAGTATTCGAAAGGTATGTAAATCTTACCGGCCGGGGAACAATGAATCCCGAGAAAAGATTCCATATGGCAAAGAAGGCAGATGAAACTATGGCAGCAATGTTGTGATTCGGAGTAACAGCCACACACATCATTCCATAAAAGGTGAAGTATAAGAAGGTGAAATACATAAAGAAGATAAACCAAAAGAACTTGGCAATGTCCCACTCGAATCCAATCATGGAGTACACTATAACTCCATATATTACAGTTTGAACAAAAATGTATGGCAGCTCAATGGCAACCTGCAAGAAATTGGTAGAGGATCAGCTTCTGTCAAAGTCTACTCTTGTTACTTGCCAATGTCTAGAATGTTTGATTTGCTCAATCTCTAAAAGTCAAGAAAGGAAATGTTACCTGTCCAAATGCATATGGTAGGGCTGAATACATCCCGGCTGCTCTTTCTCTGTAAAAGACTGTTCTTTCAACTGCCACAACTGGTTGAACTGCTGCAGAATTTTGAAATCCTATAAAGAGAACGGCAGCATACAAAGAACCCATTGAATTGAAAACATCCTGTTCCCTTGTTCTGCAATCAGATCACCAAGTATTTCCATTGATTCAGAGATTAAAATGCAAAAAGTTCTTTTTACCAAAAGAAAAATGCAAAAAGTTCTTTGCTTGCCATTGCAGTATATGGATATGTACCTTTTGGAACCTAGATCCCAGAAGATTGTCCCAAACAGTAGGGCAATAACAGTTGTGAATAACAATCTCACTGCAGAGTATGGTGGATTTCGCCAGTATGACCAGTACTGCTTCCATAGGCAAGCCATACACTGAGTGACCATAGATTGTGAATATCTAGTCTGGAAGTATAAATCCTTGGAACCAGGAGCAGGAGTGCTTAATTCCTTGACCAATGCCTTGTTTCTCCTGCACCATTGATTTTAGTGTCAATTTTGCTTAAATTTGGATCATCTTTCAAGGACTTGAATACTTATGTCATAGTATAAGAATTTGCATTTGAAATCAGCTAAGACATTTCCTCTGTTAAATTCAGAAAATTAACCACTTACAAAGCTGGGTTGAGAATGACTACATAATTAGACGTGATTTTAAATTTGAGCACGTCAAGTGATCCTATTCCTACCCTACCTGTATAGTTCTGAGTTCTTGTATATGTTGGTAAAGTTGACACCAAGGGCTTCTTCTTGTGCTGCTGTAGTGACCTCCAACATCCAAGTTGCTGGATTGTAGCCATCCTTTATCCTTGGGATTCCATTTATTTCCTTCAACAAGCAAAATCTCTCAGGAATTTCGCAAGAAAGACAGATTAATTCCTGTAATATCAGGCTTTTAAGAGACTAACCTCAAAATACTTTATCAGATGGCAAGAATGGCGACCTAATGGACCCACATATATTTCTTCACCTCCTCGTTTCAACAAAAGTAGCTGAATATTGCCATTGATTATAGACTTATATTAGTTTTGAGAAGCCAAAAGATATAACAGTCGGCAAAACTTGGACATGATTCTCACCTCATCAAAAGCATCAAATATATCGATGCTTGGTTGGTGGATGGTACAGACCACAGTTCGTCCAGTATCCACGGTGTTTCTTACTGTTCTCATAACTATAGCTGCTGCCCTGGCATCAAGACCAGAGGTAGGTTCATCCATGAATATTATGGATGGGTTGGCAACAAGTTCAACTGCAATTGTTAGCCTCTTGCGTTGCTCAGTTGAAAGACCATTCACCCCAGGCAATCCTACAAGTGCTTCCCTTAGTGAGGTTAGCTCCACAAGCTCCATGACTTCTTCAATGAACATCTGTAACACATCAATTTTATTCAAGAGTTGTGTTAATGTCTTTGTTTTAAGACTTCCTGCATTTTTTAAATTTTCTTGTTTTTTAATTAGAAGAACATAGGATCATAGGTTCTTTCAAATGCTACTATATTAATTATTTTTCTTTATCCACTAGAAAAGGTAAAGATAGCAGAAGTTGTAGGCATACCATTCTGGTCTCAGAATCAACCTCTTGCGGTAGTCGAAGCCATGCAGAGAAAACCAAGGATTCATACACTGTAACATGTGGAGAATGGATATCTGTTTGCTCACAATACCCAGATATGCGAGCAAAAGTTTCTTGCTTCTTTGGATGCCCTGAAATTTTGATGGTTCCCTCAACATAACCACCAGTTTTCCTTCCAGCCAATACATCCATTAGGGTGGTCTTGCCAGCACCACTAACCCCCATCAGCGCTGTTAGGACTCCGGGCCTGAATGCACCACTCACTCCCTTCAAAAGTTCCAGCCGATCCTCAGAAATGCCCTGTGCTTTCATCTCCTGCAACCATCATAACAATTCTGTTTGTAAGTTCATTAAACAATTCATTTTTCATTTACTAAAGGTCTTTATGCTAGTCAAGAAACCTATTGTTAATGGAAAATTTGTATAAGTTGTTGCACAGTGTAATTATAGTTTTCACATATGGAGCAAAATCATTGTCTTCAAGAAAATTATGACCATTACACAAAAGCTTTGAAGTTTGATAATTATTTTGCATAACTCATAGTTCCTAGTTTTGAAAATATTGTTGCCTCCTGATAAATATTAAAAGAAGAAGATACCTGTGGCATATCTACAGCATATCTTATTTCATCAAAGCTCATAGAAAGGGGTTCAAAAGGAAGAACCATGCCCCTCTTTCTGTTCTGACTAGCTTCATTGATGCTCCCAACTTTGGCAGACAATGACCTTGATGATGCACTTCTTTGGCTTGATTCATTCCCTCTATCTGCATCATTTAAGCATTGATCATGTTACAGCATGAATACCACACTCTAATATAACTCAGCTGTATCCAATTTAATTAATACCCACCAGAAGAACCTTTTCCCCTTGATGATAGCTCAACATATTCTCCAGTCTTGCTGGCAATTTTTTCTTCTAGGGTTTCTTTAGATATTACTGCTTGAGGCTTCCCAAAAGCTGAAACAAATTAATCTATCAGAAAATAAGCTTCACATTTGAAAACGCACAAATCTAATAAGAGAAACTTACGGTCAAGATACTTCAGAGCCAATGTGAAAAGAAAATTGAACAGGAAACAGAATCCAATCAGAGCTCCAACTCCAATCCAATACCAATGTGCTTCAGGGAAAATTCCACGAGACTTTAACACCGAAACTCCTAATGGTTCTGTTGAGTTGGGAGGAATCTGCAAGGCAAAAGTTTTTAGCTATCTCAGTACTTAGTGCTAATCAAAACAAAAATTTTTCCCATTTCTTATGCTTTAGTTTCAAATTGGCTTCTTTTGTCAACATTCAAGCAAAATATAGCTTACATGTCTCCAACTCTTGCCAAGAAATTCGTTCACAGCTATGGCATTTTGTCCATACAT
Source organism: Corchorus olitorius (assembly GCA_001974825.2). Taxonomy (NCBI): domain Eukaryota; kingdom Viridiplantae; phylum Streptophyta; class Magnoliopsida; order Malvales; family Malvaceae; genus Corchorus; species Corchorus olitorius. The sequence continues at coordinate 77,503 of AWUE01018411.1, read as the reverse complement.
CAATGGGGAGATCCAGTAACCCCAAATCCACCATTTCTTAACATCATCTGTTGCAGCAGAATGTAACAATCACCATTAAAACCCATTTTGCTTACCATTGAAAATTACCATTGACAATATAATGATAACAACTAGTAGTGATTAAAGCCTATTCTGGCCAAAAAAATAAATAAATAAAGCCTATTTGGTTCACCTCGGGTTAAGATGAATCCTCCCATAACAAGGACTGCAAGTAAAGCAAATGAACCAACAGTATTTGCAACAATTATATTTCTTCCTAGTCCTCCCATTAATCGGAATAGCCCTGATGCCATCTGACTGAGGCATAGTAGTACTAGGTAATGCTTGAAAAACCTGCCAATGAGAGCTTTAATTAGACTGTGAGATTGTGACACAAAATTATAAATTCTTACAAGTAAGGTGTAGCTAGTTTCTCACCTCCCAACATCTGGATCAAAGCCAATAACATAGTAAGACGTGAAAACCCAGATGGAAACTTCCATGATACTGACTGGGATTTTAAGAATCCATCCAGGTAATGAATATGCCCATGGAGGATAGAAGAGGAGGTCCCTTTGCTTGTAGAAGACAGGAAGTTTCAATATGGTCATTGCAAGCTCTGCGAATCCATTGAACATTATCATAATGAGAATAAAGAACAGAGCTCCCATATAGATCCCACCATCTTGAACTGTATCTCGGTGCATGTTTGTCCTCAAAAATAATGTCATTGTTATGATGCCTACAATGATGAGCTGATGCCAGAGAGAAAATAATCAGTTGAGGCATAATTTTAGAAAACAAAACATTTTTAGTCTCTTATAAAATTTTTCTTCACTCACTTGAAATGTTTTAAAGATATAGACGAATAAGTTCCTCTTCATTAGAAGATATTCCCTGGATGCACAAGCTTTTAACAGTTCTTTCTTAGAAACACCATACTTCTCTTTTGTTAGAGCAGCTGGATGGCTTTTGGACTTGTCAAAGGGAATTGCAAGATTATCACCTAGCTTTTGCCCAATGTGGAAAGACTGAAATGCTTCAGCAAATTCCTTAACAGAAACAAAACTGTAAGGCTCATCCATTCGTGCCCAATACTGCTCCTGGTCTTTCCTAGATGTCACCTGTTGAACCCCATGACAAGAAAAAAGACCAAACAAGTTACAGATATATTCAAACAGTTGGTGAATGTTCTATAGTAGTAATGAAACAGAAATTTTGGCAAAGATCAGAATTACCTCTTGTAAAAAGTCAGCTACTCCTTTTCTTTCAGGACACTTAAAACCCATGTATTCGAAGAATTCGAGCACATTTTCTCGGGGACCTTGATACACAATCTGACCATCTGAAAGGAGAATTATATCATCAAACAGGTCATATGTTTCAGGGGCTGGCTGGAGGAGAGAAATAAGAGCTGTTCCATTGAGGATGTGAATGGACTGTCTCAATGAATTCACAATCTGAAATGTTGTTGAACTGTCCAAACCGGTAGATATCTCATCCATGAAAAGTGCCCTTGCTGGCCCAACAAGCATCTCCCCTGTTGGACATTACAATCATGATTCAACAGCAGCCCAAAATTTGCCAAGTCCTTGTCAGAAAATCATTTGAATTATAAAGATTTATTACCTGTTGTGACTCGCTTTTTTTGCCCACCAGAGATACCTCGTATCATTTCATCTCCCACCATGGTATCTGCACAAACTTCAAGCCCCAATATCTGCAAAATCCAATATATATCAGACTAACAGAAAAATACAAAAAAAAAAAAAAGTCTTTGTCCTTTCTTTTCCTGTCTTTTGCCTTGTCTTGAATCTGAAATTTATACCTTGAGCATGTAATCAGTAACTACACTGGCCTCTTGTCCCTCTAGAGCTGCTGCCTGCGAATTTCAACAGTATTATGTCATTTACCAACAAAAAAAACACTTCACTCAATAATTGAATATTCTCCCCAATTTTTAGGTCTTTTGTCCCTCTTTTCTGTTGTCTTACCTTCATATAGATATCAATATCAGGATCAGGCTTGATGTTTGCTTCTTTTTCTCTACGAGACAATTCAACTAACATTTCTGCCAGTTTTAAAGTGGGCAAAGAAAAAAAAGATTAATACAGAACATCAAACTCTTCAGACCAATTGCATGTAAAATTCCAGGGGCAGTTCAAATTTACCATAACGAGGTCCAATCCCTTGACATCTTGCTGAAAAGGCTAATGTTTCTCTAACTGTCATTTCTCCTATGTGAAGATCATATTGACTTATATAAGCTGATGTTCTCTGAGGTACAAATTCTTCCATTCCATGTCCATTATAAGTTACTCTTCCTGAATACTGCAAGTTTTTAAATATAACCCATATCAGATCATGATGCCAATTAAAGTTTCCAGTAAAAAGAACAGTGAAATTACATTCAATATAATATTCTTACTTTCAAATCTTTACCAAGCTTTCCAGCCAAAGCCAATAGTAATGTGGTCTTGCCTGAGCTTGGGGGCCCTAAAAGCAATGTCATCCTAAACAAAGTTTGATCAAAGAAATGAGTAAAAGTGCCAACATTTTCAATAAGAGATTATGACAAATTTCTGAAATCTGGTATCAAATTAGCACTGTCTTACCTTCGAGGTTTGATGATTCCACTAACATCATTAAGAATTGGTAAGGGTTTCTTTCTACTAGGAAGAATATGTAGGTAACTCAAGATTCCCTTTTGAAAAAAAAAAGAAGAAGTTAGAATTAGAAAAGTTGGTAGCATAGCTCAATGCATGATAAAGCTTGTTAATTTTTTCTGATTCAAAAAGGAGAAAAAAAAATACCTCAAGAATATTTACAGAGAAGTTGAACAAGGTTGGTAATGCTCTGCTACCCACATAAGCTTCTGCTTCAACATTCAAATGCTCAAACCGGACTTCAATTGTTGGCATATCAAGTCCAACTCTGCAAATTCAGAAAAACCCAGAAAAGAAAAATCAGTTTACATCAAGCTGAAATGCATTAAACAATCAGAAAATGAGAAAAAAGAAAAGATGAAGTAATGGAACTCTACCTATCAATCCTTTCCTTAAGCTTCAACAAAAACCTCTCATTATCTTCTTCTGCAATTTTAATAAGCCTTTCAATCAAATTCCTTCTTTCAATCAACCCAAGATTTGCAATATCAACCTCCCTGGGTTGCCCTTTTTCTTCTGTAAGAATCCCTCTCCTTACACGCAAATACGTGGGCAGTTTCTCGAGAGCAGCCCATTTCAAAGCTTCTTCATCATCTTCTTCACGAGAAGACTTTGAAAAAACTTCCGGAGTGTTGTTCCTCCAAATGCTTGAACTTCCAATACGTAAACTGCTGGCTCTGAATGCATCAGAACCACTCTCCATTCTTGTTTTTTTTTTTTTTTCCTTTGTGTTTTCCAAATGCCACCCAAAATGCAGATTTAGTTACTTAAATAGAAACCCAAAAACAAAGCCTAAAAAAAGTTTATTCTTTTTGCTTGCTTTCATACAAAGAAAAAAAACTTTCTTCAATTCATGTATTTTGGAGCTGGATAGCAGCTCATTGTGAAGATATATGTGTATCTTTCTCGATTTGAGTGCTTATAAATATATTGAGGAGTCAATGGAGAGAGAGAGAGAGAGAAAGATGGGTGGGAAAAATGAAAAGGAAAAAATTTGTATTCTGTCTTGCTCTGTTCTTTTTTCAGAAGCATCAAGCATATATTGATTCTTCTGATGAAGGTTTTCAATTTTAATAAACAGAAGGTTTATATTTATAGTAGTGGTATAACTTAAGAAGTACTCAACAATTTTTTTTTTGGCCACAAAGTACTCAACAATTTAATTTGGTCCTTTTTTTATACTTAATCATATGATGATGTATGTAATACAGGAAAAAGGTTGTAGGATGAGGTAATGGCATATATCATGGGTACCATCATATATGAAATTTAAAAAATTCCAAATTGTTTAGAAGTGAAAAAGGAATGTAAGTGATTACTTCATTCAAATTGTAGTTTAGTTTTAGGAATCATTTTGGAAAAATTCTTTCAACAACCATAAAAATTTTCTTATATGTATACATGCATATAATTAAGAGCTGCATTTTATCAAAAAAAAAATTAAGAGCTGCATTTGTTGGATCTCGAAATTTAAGAGTCTAACATTCTGCCCATGCAAGTTTGACCTAAATTAGTTATTTATATGTTTCATATGAGAAAATTAAGTTGAGAAATGCATTTTGATTTTGTTTTTTGTGGTAAATCATAAAGAGGAATGTATACAACACATACACATGAAGGGTGAATTTAATTAAAAAAAAGTCACTCAAATCTCCAAGTAGCTAAAACTGAATTAGTAATAAAAATGTAGAAATTAAAAAATGACATTTATGAATGAATGATGAATTCTACAAAAGTTATATATCTCGTGTTTCCAATAAAAATTTTCATATAAACTATTTTACAATTATCATATAGGGACAAGTAAGCCATATGGGTCTATAATTTAATACTACTAACCTTGTCACAAGATTATGAGTAATTTTTAATCTTATTTCACATTATTTTGATTTTTTGTACTTATTATGATCATTGGCGTAAGAAGAATCTTTGAAATACTAATACCTTAATTTTGGTTGTATATTCTTTCTTTCTTTTTTTTTTTCTGAAGAATGGTTGTATATTCCTCATAAGAAGATTTTTAGCTGATCTAAATGGAGTTGGGAGTTGGAATGGTGAATATATGATATGATCGGGTACAAAACCGACCAAAACTTAGTTTAAGGGTAGGAAATAATTGAGATTAGCTAGCTAATTTCCAAAAATAAAGATACCTAACACGTGATGTTGAATAGAATAATTAACCTAATCACAGCTTAAATGACTTATCTTATTCACTTCAATTAATTTTCGATAAGGGCAACCCCAAAGTGCTCAATTTAATAGTTTTGTTGTGCTTGTGTAATTGTGGGTGTAAATATGTTACAACTGATTAAAAACCTTATATTAGTACTCTTGAGTCCATATAATGTGTTAGGGGTGCATATCACCTATTATATTAACATATCATTGATCAAATTCAAAACCTTGACAATCTAATGAAACACTTAAATACAAGTAAATAATTTGAAAATTTTCCCTTATAAGTGATAGATCTCTACGTTTGGTTGTAAGAAAGCAATTGCATAATTATACTTATATAACAAAAGCAAATGTAGGGGTGTAAATTTTACTTGAACCGAACAAAAATGGACATGAATAAGAATTAGGTGTGTTTGTTTATATTTTACTTGTTCGAACTCGTTTGTATTCGTTAAGATTTATGGACATGTTTCGTATTTGTTCGCTAAGAAAATAGGATGTTCACAACGTGTTAAATAATTTTTTTTTAAATAATTTATGTATTTATAATTTTTTCCATTAATAATGTTCCTTTAAAACTTCCTTTAATTATAATTATTTCTCATATAAATTCAAAATTAAAATAAATTATAGATAAATAATAAGAAATAAAAAGTAATGTTTTAAAATACAAAAGTATATAATTATATATATAATATAATACTTTAATATAAACAAACAATAATCGAATATGTTCATGAACATAAATGAACTGAACATTTATTGTTCATGTTTGTTCATTTATTAAACAAACACATAAAAATTTGATCATACTCATTTATATATCTTGATAAACGAACACGTATAACTATTTATCTAACGTTTGATTTGTTTATAGCCCTAAACAAAGGTGAATCTAAGGGGAAGCATGGCCTTGGTCGCCTTGGCTCTTGAAATGTGCATGAAACATGTATATAAAATAAAATTAAAACAAAACGAGAAATTTTCTTAATATGGTTCTCATAAATATTACAAATAATCTCTCCACTTTTTCAAATCTTACTATCATTTATATATATTGTAAATTTTATATTCTTAACATTTTTACTCTTATCTCGGCCCCTTTTATCAGACACCCTAATTACTTCGACCCTTTAAAAAAATTTACTAAAAAATTGCAGCAGAAATGTTCCCAATATCACCATATTATTTATCCAAAGTCACTCGTGGTATATGACCTAAGCTTACAATTTGAATAATAATTTGAGCCAAAAAAGTTGAAATTTGACTCAACTTATTAAAAGTTTCTCTTGATGAACATGCCAAAAACACAATGACTTGTCCAAATTTTACACCACGAATGTATCTTTTAGGCAACATGTATGCAAACCAATTTTTCTTTATTATACTAAAATATTTGGACTAATCTCGCAAACTTTGAAGTGTCCAGGAAACCAGCAACTACTTGCCCATAATATTTTTTATCTCATTTTTTTCTTGAAATCGGTGAATTATTTAACTGATATATCATATCATATATGTAAGATTCTGCATGCTGCCAACCCAAAATAAATTGTAACAAACAAATTAGAAATTATAAGCATTTAATCATGGTCTGCCCCATTACCCATCCTGTCACTGAGATTTTGATCTTCCTGGAAAAATGAGGTTTTGTTGCCACTGTTAAGACATCAATTATTAATTTGTTTCCTGATATAGCTTGGATTTGCTATGTCTGATTCACATCATATTTTTAATCGAATTTGTTTCTCTAGATTGATTACGTTTGTCATCCAGATCATTTTTTTTTTTTGTAAAGATCAATTTTAACCACCGGGCACGTGCACTAATTATACTTTGAACCCATTAATAATTTATTTAAATAAAATAACTCTAGAAATTTGTGTGTAGATATAGAAAAATATTTAGAACCCAAACATACAGCTTAATATAGTAGTACTTGTTAACCTAAAATCTTAGGTTGGAGTTGAATGGTAACAGCCAAAATATGTGTTGGGAGAGTTTCAATTCTATAAAATTCGATGCGACTCGATTTTGGAATAATTTAGAATCCAATATAGTCACGGATACCGAAATATTTGTAAAAAGAAAAAAAAAAAAAAGAAATGTTTGAAAAATTATTTGATGTGCTCACCGTGGAATTTGGCTTAGCATAATCCATAAGCAAAATTAAAAGGGTTGAGATGTGTGTGAAATAATCATCCATTCATCCTAGCTAATAGTAGATATTTATGATGTATCGAGATATATTAAGAAAACTTCAAATCATCTCATCAATACTATAAATTAAAAGATCCAAAAACTTCTAATCCTAATTTTATTATTGAAATGGATGTTTAGATGATGAGGTAGAGATTAATTAGTAGTTTGAAAAGTAGTACTACTATATAGTACTCCCTCCGATCCATTTTAAGTGTCACAAATCAAGTTTTGGTTTTTTTTTTGGCCAAAACAGGTCTACTTATTTTATTGATAATACCAACTATAATAAAGGAACGATTACAAACACTAATTCCCCTAAGGACCTAGACAGAACCGAGGCAAAACAAGGGATGCCTCACAACCTAGACCCAAAGAAGAACATGACTAAATAGAAACCATAGGAGGAGCCGGAAGACCATCCTTATCCAAAATGTGAACGAGAGAGGATGGGGATCTGAGAACCCAACCATTAAGGCACATCCTCTTCTTTGCGTGCGTAGTCCAGAGTTTTGTTCTTCCCCCCTTTTTGCTTATCCACATTTCTCATAAATTCCCCAGCACTGAATTTTGCTTTTTGGACCACTGCCATTGGATTCAAGGGAGCTCTTCTGAAAAGCAACTCACACCGAGCCTTCCAAATACTCCAAAGAGCAAAGTAAATAAGTGCAGCAGTATACTCCACCCAACCATTCCCGTGGTTAGCCATTTTCATAACATCTCCAAACCATTTATCAAACGTAGTAAGTTAATTTTCCCACCTCAATTCTATAATCCAACAGGCCAAACCAAACACCTTTTGTCCAATTACACTGAAGAAGGGCATGCTCAATAGTCTCATCATGAGTGTTGCATATTTGGCACTTGTCATCCTTACTTATCTTCCGGTTGTGGAGATTTCTCCTAGTGGCAATTGAGTTGGTGGAAACTCTCCAAAGGAAATGCTTTACCTTCAGGGGGAGTTAAAGACCCCATATAAACTTCCAATACCCCTTATCAAAGGTGTGAGAGGTAGAAGCACCAGTTGTTGTAACCACTTCCCTATGATTCCTGCAGACTTTATATCCAGATCTGAGTGTGTAACTCCCTTTGCCCTCACAAGTCCAAATAGCTATATCTTCCATGTTCTCCTAACTTAAGGGTATTGCTTGGATAGCATCCGCTGTGGTTTCAGGAAACCAACTATCTATTTTAGATTCATCCCAGCATCTACTATGATCATCAATAAACTCAGCTACTTTAGTGTTTTCCTTAACCATAGGAGGGGGAAGGGATGAGACTCTATTATGCTCAAAATTGGGGATCCACCTGTCATTCCAGATTTCAACATTCTGCCCATTCCCAATCTGCCAGAGAATTTCCCTCTTCATCATCTCTCTACCCTCAATCAGGCTGCTCCAGACCCAAGAACTACGAGCTCCTCTACAGGCTTGGAGAAAATTACTCTGGGGAAAATATCTCCCCTTCATAACTTGCCCCCACAGATTGTTTGGGTCTCTTAGAAACCTCCAACTTTGCTTTGCAAGGAGAGCAAGGTTGAAAGATTCCAGATCTTTGAATCCCATACCGCCATAATCTTTTGGCAAAGTAAGCTTAGGCCAGCTCCTCCAATGGATTCTCGATTTTTCAGTCTGCTGCCCCCAGAAGAATTTGGCCATGAGAGATTGCAGCTCGTTACATAAACTCTTAGGGAATTTGAAAATAAACATAGCATAAGTTGGAATGGCGCAAGCAACTGCTTTAATCAAAACCTCTCGCCCAGCTTGAGAAAGAGTGAGTTGTTTTCAACTTTGCAATTTAATGTTGACTCTGTCTTTGATATAGGCAAAGGTTTGTCTCCTTGTTCTGCCCCACAAGAAAGGTATGCCCAGATACATACCAGGGTTATCTTCAACACGCGCACCAAGGACTTGGGACATCTTGATCTTCATATCAAGACTAGTATTTGAGCTACAAATCAAGTTTGACTTCCCCAGATTAACTGACTGCCCAGAAACAATGCTAAACTCCTGTATAACTTCCTTAACTTTGTTATAGTTCTTCTTCGTTCCCTCAAAGAATAAAAGGGCATCATCTGCGAATAAAAGGTGGGAAAGTGCAGGCCCCTCCTTGCCCAATTTGATACCTTTTAAAGATCCCTCCAACACCTTTTGTTGAATTCCCTTTGATAAAACATCTGCCACTATCATAAACAAAAAGGGGAAAGGGGATCCCCCTGTTGCAAGCCCCTGGAAGGAAAAAAAAAGGCTCAGACTGTTTGCCATTTATCAAAATGCGGAAGGAGACTGTAGTAATACATTGCATTATCCAGTTTCTCCAAGTGTCACAGAAACCCATTTTCTCCATAACCTTATCGAGAAAGGTCTAGTCGACTTGGTCGTAGGCCTTGTTGAGGTCGAGTTTAACTGCTGCTTCAATCCTCTTCCCCTTCTTTTTGATTTTAAAAACGTGGAAAACCTCATTTGCTATAAGTATATTGTCCTGCATCATGCGACCAGCTATGAAGGCACTCTGCTGAGGCGAAATCAGTTGCTTGAGGAAAGGCTTCAGTCTCTAGCTTAAGACCTTAGATATAACCTTATATGCAAAATTACACAAACTGATGGGCCTGAACTGTGTAACTTCCTCAGGTCTTTTAACCTTAGAGATGATAACAATATTAGTTTGGTTCAATTCTCGAAGCAAATAATCCCCATTAAAAAACCTTTAGCAGCTTTTGTGACAGATTCTCCCACAATCTGCCAATATTTCTGGAAAAATAGGCCATTATAGCCATCTGGCCCCGGAGCCTTATGAGTGCCCAACTCAAAAGTTGCTGCCCTAAGCTCCTCATCACTCACATAACTAATCAAACTTTTATTTATCTCATCATCAACACACTGAGACAGTCAGCTAAGGGAATTTTGGCAATCAGAAAGCTGCTCAGCAGTAAAAAGCTTTTCAAAGAACTGTTGGAAGTGCTTCATTATATCATCCTCCTTTTTAATCCAATCTCAGAACTGTCTCTGATTCGCAGGATTTTATTCCGCTGCCTCCTTTGGATGGTGGTTACATGGAAGAATTTAGTGTTCTGGTCCCCATAGGTTAACCATTTAACTCTTGAGTGTTGAAACCAATACTGTTCCTCCCTGGCCCAAATGTTGTCAAGCTCAGAGACCAATTTAGTAGCCTTTTGAGAGTTTTCAAGAGAGACTTCACCATTCTGTATATCTGCAAGCTTCTTTTTTAACTTACCAATCAGCTTTCTGTTGTTTGGGGAAGGTTGCTTTACTCTAGTCAACAAGTCTTCTGCAATTTTTTAACCATTTTGAAAGCATGTGATCCCTGTTGGTCCTCCTCCCAACCTCTTCAAATAACATCACCACATTCTTCGTGCTCTGCCCACATAGTTTCAAAACGGAAAAGAACTTTAGCCTTCTTATCATTTACCTCAGAGTTGATGAAGATAGGGCTGTGGTCCGACCCCACAACAGACAAGTTGATGACTTTGGCTTTCGGATGCATCTCAATCCACTCAACATTAGCCATAACACGATCAAGCCTCTCCCTAGTAAAGCAATTATCCCTCCTGTTTGACCAGGTGAATCTAACTCCCTCAATCGGCACCTCCATCAAATTACATTCAAAGATAAACTCCTGAAAAATAGTGATATTCCTTTTACTTTTAGGTCTCCCACCATCCTTTTCCTCTTGCTCAAAGATGTCATTAAAGTCACTGGCAATTAAAACAGGCCCAGTATGAACTGCAAAGATTCCACAAGAGTGTTCCAGAAAATTCTCCTGTCCTCAAAAGTAGGAGGTCCATAGATCCACAGAGCCATAAAATCATTCAAACTCTCGCCATCCCTTATAGTAGTTTCAATACAATTCTTAGTAGCTTCTCTAATAGTAATGGTAAGGGAATCCTTCCACCACAAAGCTAATCCCCCACTAAGCCCCACCGGGTTAACATATGTCTTATTATTGAAACCCATTTTGCGTCTAACCTTCTCAAGAACCACATCACCATTTTTTGTTTCCATTAAGAAAACTAGATTGGGGTCGTATTTTCTGATAACATCGTTTAGCTCCTTCCCGTCAAGGCTAGCCCCACACCTTGATAGTTCCAGTATATGCTCCTCATGATTCTTGGATGGCTGTTGCAATATAGCCATCAGAAACCTCAGTAAAATGCACACCATCATCAACCATCTGAATGGGAACTTCCTTCAAGCTTTCCTCCTCTATCCATGTCAGCTGCTTCCTAGTTCTTCGAACTCGAGGGGCACTCACTGATTTCTTCCTGCCTCTACCTCGTCCTCTGCCCCTGCCACCAGTATTTCCCCTTTTAAACAGACCAGGAATAATCACACCCCCTCAGTCTGACTAGAAGTCAGCTCCTCAATTTGCACAGAGCTACAGTCTCTCTTAACAACATTGCCCTCAGTAGCTTCTTCCCTCTTGAGGCTCTTTAGATTCAAACGTCTAAAAACTGAAGAGAGATTAGAAACTGTATGAAGGATCCGAGTAGGAGAATACCTGCTAGCATTTAGGAGTCTTAGCCTCACATTCTCCTCTAGAGTGATTTCTGGTTGTCCTATCTCATCTTCGGGCCTCTCATCTTCAAACCTCTCAGCTCCAGGCCTAACAGCTATCTCCTTAGGCCTATCAGGTAGCCCACTTCTTTGGTACGGTTCTGTAACTATTATTTGTTTATCCACCGGTTTTGGGCTGACTAAGCCCAGTAAATTAGCAGGACCTGCTAGAAGATTCGAGAACATCTTCTTAATGGGTGATGCTGTGCCAACTGTCCCCTATGCTGATCTGTCCAGGTGATTGCCACTAGACTAGGTGGTTGCATCTGTTACGCCACTACCTGTTCCATGCCCCGAGATTTGCGAGGGCCCATCCCCACGTCCTATGGAAATCCCCCTCGATCTACGCACCCCATCTGTAACCAACCCACGCGCCCCTTCCACATTTTCAACACGCACCGCCTCATGGACAATGGCTTTGCCCCTTCGCCAATCCTACTGCATAAGGCTCGCCGGACTTTTCACCTGATCATCATATTCAAGCTTTCTCAGAGCATTCGCACGCATATGATGGCCAAATATCATCTCACTGGATCCCTCCGAGCATATGAATTTATAAAACTTACAACCATGGCCCAACTGCCCACAGTCAAAACAGAAGTCATGAAGCTTTTCGTACTTAAATTTTGCCCAACATTTCTCTTTTTCCATGCAAGGAAACCAAAAGCCAGATTTTAGAGGCTTTTCTAAATCAATCACAACCTTCAAACGCAGGAATCCTCTGTTGACCCCAAATCTTCCACGAGGCTCTTCAACTTCTAGGACCTCACCCATAATTTGGCCTATCTTCTCTCTGTTGCCCTTCATTAGCATTTCTCTAGGAAGATTGTGAACTTGCGCCCAAAATTGAACTCCGCGAAAATCTATTTCTCTCACCGGAGTGTTCGCCGGCCACCTTTTCAAGTTAAAACAATGGCCCATAATGGACCAGGGGTTTCCTTCCAGAGCCTTGTTCATAGTTTCCTCAGAGGTAAAGGAAATACTATAAACGTTCGTTCCTACTTCCTCGATCGCCGGTGCCTCCTTTTCAGGCCAAATATTCCTTAAGATCGCTGAGATTCCAGATCGGTTCAGCTTCCGATCAACTATGACTTTTCCCACCGCTACCCAATCATCACTTCCGCCACCATTACTTTCAACAATTTCCAGATCTAGAAAATCCATCGCACCACACAAACCACTATTACCCCAAAGGGAAGAAAAGAAACAAAAGGAAGGAAAAAACACAGGGAAGAAAACGGAAACAAAAAACAGAGAGATGGAGAGAGATGGACAAAACACAGGCAAGGGCAGAAGAAAACGAATAGAAAACACCAAGAAAACTTTTGAAACGAATAAACTCTCACCAACGAGAGATGCTCTCATTTTAGAGAGAGAGAGAGAGAGTACCTTTTCACGTTTTCATTGGTGATAGCTGGCTTAGACTGAAGCCAGAGATCAGAGATCACCAAATTCTAAGTTTTGGTTTATTATTTTATAATAAGTGCCACACTTATAAAACCAATACAATTTGTAGTTTTTTTACCATATATACCCCTAGTTGTATTTTCAATATCAAAGCAAAAATCTATTAATGCAATTAATACAATTTAGGTTGCTTAGTAGTACTCCCCCAGTCCCATCTTATCTGTCTCTTTTGAGTCAAAGTTTCCTAACTTTGACCTTTAATTATAAAAAAAAATTATATAAAAATAAATTTTAAAAAATTATGTTTTGATTAAGTCTTAAACTTTTCAAAACATATTTTTTGAAAATTTGATTGTATATATATTTTTTGTAATTAAAGGTCAAATGTATGATTGGTTTGACCCAAAAGAGACAAATAATATGGGATGGAGGGAGTATTAATTAAGGTGGTTGAACATTTAATTAATCTTGCGGAGTTGGGAATAGAGGTGCTCATGGACCAAGACGGGCCGGGTTCGGGTCGGGTTTTGCTTAATAATTGTACAATATATGTTTGTCCAAGCCCGGCCCGGCCCGAAGAACGGGCCTCAATTTTTGTTCAAGGCCCGCCCATATTTTTAAATACATGCCTAAGGCCCGCACAAGCCCACCCATATTTATTTTTTAAAATAAAATAATAATTAAATTTTTTAATAAAAAATAAAATTTAAACATTAAAATTTATATATAACAAATTTTAATAACAAATTAAATCAAAATAAATTGTCATAAAAGATTAAATTTTAATAAAATTTACAGGTTCTAATTAATGTATACATATAAATTATTCAATTTTATTATGTATAAATATAATTACTTAATTATATTATATTATTTATATATAATACGGGCCGGGCCGGGCTTGGGCCTAAAACACCAAAACCAAGGGCTAGCCCACTTTTTAATCGGGCCCTATTTCTTTGTCCAAGACCCGATTTTCGGGTCTTAAATTTTTGCCCAAACCCTCCCATTTTTCGAGCGGGCCTCCGGACCCTTGAGCAGGTCTAGTTGGGAAGGGAGAGAAGATAATTAATTGTTGATAGAAATATTTAAAAGGGCAATTATGTCATTTTAATTGATCTTTTACTAAATTTAAGATCTAGCAATTATTGGCTTGATCTGTGTAATATTCCTAGTGTGACACTTAAAATGGATCGGAGAGAGTATATACATAGCTTTTAATTTTTTCCTTTACCTAGCTTGTACTCTCTCTGTCGCCATTTATAAGTTCATAATAAATGAAATCTTTAATCAAGGCAAACGGTTAAAAATTAGTTAGTTTCAAAATTCAATACAATTTCTAAGAGTATTACCAAAATTACCCTTTCAACTTTTTAGACTTTTTATTATTGGGAAGGAAGAAATATTTAAACTCTACTATTAATTATGGGATAATGCATCAACCACTCTTTTAATTTTGTTTTGGAATTAAAGAGTATTTAAATAGGGTTGAAATTGGAACTAAAAATTGTATAATTTCTTGGTATATAGTGATGACAAATAAAAATGAACGAAAAGTATGTACTTATATACCGTTCAATTTAAGATTTAGGAAAATTCTTTTTGACCCTCCAATTTAAAATCTTATATACCGTTCTGGGAAAATTCTTTTTGACCCTCCAATTTAAGATTTAACCTCCCAACTTGACATTCCTAATAATTAAGGTAATAAATAAAATCCAAGTTTAGCCCCTAGTTATAAATATGGAGAGTTTGCATGGTAAATCCCTTGATTTTAAGCTATTATTAAATAAGATTTTAGAAATTATAGTAAGTTTTCTAATGAAACGACAGGAGAATCAATCAAGTAGCAACAATCTAAAATTTAACTTGGACATCATTAATTTGAGGAGTAAAATGCAAAAGGCGTAGCCAAGGGGAGCAAGCAGGGCCTGGCCCTTAGCTCTTAAAAGAGTTCAGTAAATTTTCATTAAGATTTGGTTTATTTCACTTTGCGCCCCCAGCCTTTAGACTTGGAAAAGGGCTCTTAATTTCTTTGTAAAATTTGTTATATCTATCTATACTATACAAAATTATATCATTATTATGACATTTTTAGTTATAATTTGTTTTGTTTGAAAAAAAAATTGGCATATATACTATATATTATTTTTAGTGACTATGGAAATTACTTAAAGGCCAAATTGAGGATTAATGTGGTGCCTCCTTTTGACTTTTTTTGGTCTTTTCTCACTTTTCGGGTGACTAAAAAGGCCCCTGATGAATTTTCTCCCTTACTTTTCCTGCTGCCTTTTTTTTTTAATTTACTATTTTTGTAATTGTGATTAAGTGTGTTTTAATTACGTATTAATTGTGTGTGGATATTAGGATTTACTGGTTTAACTCTTCTGCCGGAATTCCAAAGGATTGGTGTTATAAATGTATCTATCCGAGTTCATTAATTCAACAATTACTATGGAAATTACTTAAAGGCCAAATTGAGGATTAATATGGTGCCTCCTTTGGGCTTTTTCTTTTTTTGTCTTTTCTCACTTTTTGGGTGACTAAAAAGACCCTCGATGAATTTCCTCCCTTACTTTTCCTGCTGCCCTTTTTTGTAATTTATTATTTTTATATTTATGATTAAGTGTGTTTTAATTACATATTAATTGTGGATATTAGGATTTACCGGTTCAACTCCTCTGCCGGAATTCCAAAGGATTAGTGCTGTAAATGTGTTTACCCGAGTTCATTAATTTAACAATTGCAATCAAGATTAAAAAATGATCGCAGCGTACTATGTTTTTTTAGATAATCAACATAAATTTCAAGTTACAATTAATATTAGTTTTATTTTGATGAATTATCTAGAGATGAAGGAGTAGAATATTAGCTTTTTATTGATGAATTGCCTAGAGATGAAGTAGAATTTAGGTAATGCACTTTTAGAATGAAAGAGAGGTCATGTGTTTTACTTTATATACGGAGCAAAAGGCGATAATTGAAGAAAAGGTGGCCAAAAGCGCAAAGAAATATCATGAGGCATCGATCGAAGCAACATCATCATGGGAGGAACCTATTCAATCTGAACCAAGAAAGATTGGAAGCGAATTTCATGATGTTGCTGACATCCCAATTGTGAAGGAAGTTGAGGAAGTGTCAAGTGAAACAAGGGATGGTTTGGAACCATATGAACTTGACTCGCCAGACTTCTCTCAATTTTTTTTTCAATTATGACGATGATGAGCCCTACATGGTCTGCGTCCCAGCTCTACCAAAGGAGGTTCCCAAGATTGTGCAAGAAGAATCAAAGGCATCAAAAGAAGATATCAAGATGGACATCCATCTACCTTCTCCTCCAAGATTTGTCGAGCCCAAAGACAAGCCACCAGATGATGAGCAACTTGGACACCATGAGCTGAACGACACAAGTGTGCGAGATTTTGTTGATAATCAACTTTTGGAACATGAAGATCAAGATTTCTTGGGAATCAACAAGTTTCTTGAATATGAATGCTTTGAAGAGATCAAACACGAGGAATGGATTTCTATGGATCAATTCTTCTCGAAGGACAAGAAAATGCGCCAATAAGAGGACACTTTCAAAAGGCAAGATGAGAGCAATGCCTATCAAGAATGCCGAAAGCATCCATTGCATCAACCTCTCACGGCAACGAAGATGGCATTGTCATTCCTAACCATTCATGGAGTCGCCCTCAACAAAATTGGTGAATTCTTTCCTTATCTCTTCTTTTATCTTTCATATTTTTGTGCTCATATTTTTCCAATTTCACCGTATTTGCTTTATGCTTTGAAATGGTATGATCCACCCTGACAAAGGGAGATGAAGGAAAGTCTAGCCAAAGACATTAAAGAAAGGCGCTGCTTGGGAGGCAACCCAAGAATTTACTAACATTTTAATTTTCTTTTTAGTTTTGTTTTTCTTTTTCTTTTTAGGATTTCAGATTAAGAATTCAAAGGCAAACAAATGGAGCTTAGTTCTTGGATATTGCAAGAAGAAATCGAATGGAGCTTATGCTTGGAAAATAGAGAAGCTTTCTTTAACCCTATCTATTTATTTTTTTTGCATTGTTTTGCTTTAAATGATTATTGCTTTGATTGCTTGTGATTATTATTTCAGTAGTAATTCTTTTGACTTGTTAATGCAACTATGCAAGTATATGATTATTGTATTTTTTAGTAAGTATTTTACTTTTAGCATTTTAACTCTTTAAATAACGGTAGCACTATAGCATTCTATTTATTTGATAAATATACTGGCACGAATTATTGCATCAAGAGCAATAAAAAAGCACATGTATTTGAAATACTAAATGTCTACTTTCGGTTTAAAAAAAAAAAAGAAATACTACTTTTTTTTAGAACAAATTTATCATTCAAATTGTAAAAGCAGGATTACAAACGCTAGGAGGTAAACTCCCGCACCGCACAAAATCAACACCAATTTGTGCCAATCTATGTGCCAACATATTAGCTTCTCTATGAACATGTACAACCTTACAATGATGAAATAAAGTAACTAAATCCCTAATTTCATCACCACACAGGTGATGACTTATTTATCTCCGAAACTGCAACTAAACAATCACTCTCCACAAGACACGTCTCCACCCCATATTCCAGAGCTAATTCAAAACCAAATAACATGGCATGAACCTCGGCATATAGAGAAGAAGACACAAAATGTATCCTTCTTGTGGCACTAATAACAATTTCCCCTTTATCATCTCTGATCACTACCCCGAGTCCTGCCTGGTTCGTGACAGAAGAAAAGGATGCATCCGTATTGATTTTCACACAACCAATTGGCGGTGGTTGCCATCGATTGGTTCGGATACTAAACCTTGTTAATTTACTTCCATTCTACACCAAACCAGATACCTGGTAATGCACTTTTGACGCCAATAACAAAATTGTAAATGGTGGAGAACAAAAGCCAGAATGCAAGGTAGTATTCCGATTATGCCAAATCGTCCAAAGCTGTATCAAAACCAAATCCAACTGTCCTAGCGCCGCAGCTTTGAAAACAGCCCGACACCACAAATCCTCCTCGTCTGCCCAATCCACCACGCAAGTACTTATCCAAGGCGCAATAACCTCCCATACCCGACTACTCAAAGGGCATTGAAGAAAGGTATGCTGAATTGATTCCTCACATGAGCCACAAACCACGCACAAATTATCAATATCCATACCGCCAAAAATGAGGTATTTTGTTTGGCGACTTGTATGCAATCTACTGCCTGTTAAGCTTTTGTGTACATAAAAACAATTATGTAATTTATGAAATGCATGATAAAAAAAGGCTGTAATCTCAATTTAGGGCCCGAACCTCGTAATAAGCTCAAATAAGGGTCTCAAAACACAATTTTAACAAATTAGAAGACATACTAAGTAAATTTTTAGAAATTAGGTTCTCCTTAGATGAAACCCAATAGTTGTCATGCCTACACATCAATTTTGATAGAAAAATGATGTTATTATATTAATTTAAAAAATCAAAACCTATTAATCCAAATAAATTCAATAAACGTAGTATGATATAAAATTTTTCTGTGCTTTTTAATTTATATACATCTCACACACTAGTATTAACTAAAATCTTGCACAATATGTCACAATTTACTAATTATGTGTTTTAATTTGTTGAAACTGTATTTTGGGGCCCTTATTTGAGCTTATTTGAAAAGTTGAAACCCTTAATTGAGCCTTTAGTCCAAAAAAACCCTGCGAAAAAAAAAATTAAATAGGGAGATATAAAGAAAAGAGATATTGACATTAAGAAACAATTGAACTTTGATCAATAAAATTAAGAGTTTAAAATTTTTTTAACGACCGAATTATTAGCTCATTTGGTAGGTGTAACATATTTGGACTGTGGATTATTAAGGTGGTGGAAATGATTTGTATTCGCGAATTCTCATTGGATTGTTTGAGGCGGAACTATCTTTTTAAAAAAATATATATTAGTAGCATATTCTTCTCACTAAAATGAACAGGATTATTTTTTCTCATACACATTATCTCTTTTGTTCATTTATTTTTTAGCATTCATCTCTTTTAGTGTTGGTTCTTCTTAATTAATGATAACATATAGGACTATAGGAGTATTTTTTATTGGACCACTATACAAATGCCTAACTAAATTAAAATATATAACACCTATTAAAGTTAGAAAGGAAATTACCCTTTTGTCCAGCTATAAGATACACCACATTCACCCAAAAACAAATTGTCAGGGGTATTTCGGTATTTTCATGCTTGGTTTTTTCGCTATTTAGGTTGATAGCAAAGGGCATTTTGGGAACTTTGATTAAAAGTTACTATTTATGGATCCCTCTCAATAAAATAATCTTTCTTTTTTCTGATGATCCCTATCTTTTATGTTTTATGCTATTTAATCCATCACAAATTCTAGGTTGGACGATTAACGTTTCGGCTTTAATTCTTTTATTTTTTTTTTATGTTTGTCTGATTAAGTTGATTCAAGTGTCTATTTAAAGGTAATTTAATGATCTACAACTTTCATGAGGTACTCAAAAGCCAATTTTAATGTTTTGATTTTGAAAAATGCTTCTCAAATTTTGTGGTCTCGATTGCCGGTCTATCAAATATTGTATAATTTTCAGTCCACTTGTCCGATTGAGATTGTCCAAGTATCAGTTAAAAGGTTATTGTGTGATCTACAACTTTCGTCAAGGGCCTAAAACCTAAATTTGATTAATGAGTTTCGTGGAGGGTTCAAGATGGAATTTTTATGTTTGGTCTCCATAAACAATTTTTTTGCTGGATTATTTATCAAATGATACTCATACTTTTATGTTTTATGCTATTTAATCTTTTACAATTATGGGTTGGATGATTTAACGCTTCGACTTTTATTTTTGTATTTTTTGTTCTATTTGTCCGATTAAAGTGATTCAAGTGTCTATTAAAATGTGATTTTATGATCTACAACTTTCATGAAGAACTTAGAAACCAATTTTAATGTTTTGGTTCTAAAATATGCTTCCGAAATTTTGTGGTTTCGATTGCCGGTCTATTTAATGTTGTATAATTTTCTACGCATTTGTCCAATTGAGATTGTTCAAGTGTTGGTTAATTACAATTATTTAATCAAATTATATATATTACATGGGTGAAGGTCCAAAAAACTCAATTTAGTAATGAATTTAATCATTGATTTCGCTGAATTATGGTTAAGTTAGTTTGGTTGGTGTTGATTATATTCATATTAATTTTGGTGTTAATGTTAATCAAGGTCATTTTATTTATTTGTAGCTAGAAAAAATTATTTTTTGTCCAGTAATATTTTTTCTTTTGTCAAGACTTTCCATGTAATATAAGAATGTACTAAAGTTCTATTTTCTGTCAAGTGTGGTCTTAGTTTCCCAACTTACGACAAATAATCACATTTTATAGAAGCTACCTAAACTTAAAAAAACACCAACTATATATTTTACTTATATCCTTTTAATACTTCCAATGTTCATAACCTATACAAAAGCTATAAAATGAATCAATCATTAAGATAACTATTCAAAATCAATTATCACTAGAACTTTCCGGCCGCACTTCACGTGCGACTGTTTTATTTTATAAATTATTTTAAGAAAATTTAGTTAAGAAATGAAATTTTGTTGTGAAATGATAACAAAACAAAAGTAAGAGAGTAGAGAATTTAAGTATGGAGAGAGACAATAGAATATGAAGAAGGGGAGAAATTGTTCTTATTCATCTTATTCCATAACAAAGTAAGTGGCATATTTATAGGCACATAGATACATCATCATAAATATAAGGGGATGAACTTAGTACATAGGTATATGTGTATGAATGAATCAAATCATCAATCTTATCCTTGCTTTAATTAGATTTATAGACATCCACAACATACATGTATATTCATAACAAATTTATAATTAATTTATAATTATTTGATAATTTATTTTATATAGGAAAGAGGATGAATGTCTTTTAATTTTTCCAAACTAAATGAATACAAATATAATAAACAAAACAATAGAAAATTAACTATTGACACTTGTCAAAGAAACCAAATAACATGTGACGCTCAATGAGAATCTTGCTCATAAAATTAATAGTAGATTTAATTACAGGCTAATACCTATATGTTCATATTTAATTATTCCCTCCTTTCACAACTCCGTCGTGAAGCGCGAGTCCTATGGCTAGTTTACCTTAAAATGAATTGAGGTAAAAAAAAAACACACATCATGGACGTGTGTGCTTATGTCAGCCTAGCTAACTTTGCTATTTGATCCCCGCCCTCATTTTCGTACAATCTTGTCTTGAATTAATTTATACGTCTCCAATGACTTGCCAGTTGCCACAAACTTTCTTTAATTATTATGTACCAAAAAAAACTCTATTTAATTATTCTGATCACTACTTAACTTCTCAAAATTTCCACTTATATATAGTATTGAATGAACCAATTATCATTAAGTATTTGGATTTTCAATTTTTCATTTCTTTCTTCATCATATTTTACATGACATTCCTAGATTGGCAACCTTGACAATAATAATAATAATAATAATAATAATAATAATAATAATAATAATAATAATAATAAAATTTCAAGGGGAATGAATGTAGTCGTTGACATTGCATGTGTATGTGTATATTCCATATAAAATAAAATATTAAAGGTGTGTTAACTTTTAGGCGTAGAATGAAGAATGGATATAAGTAAGATTAGATATTGATGGTTTAATTTGTACATGAACTATCAAGTGAGACGTAAATTCTTGAAAATTTACATTTCCATCTTTTTCTTGGATGATTTTACTATCTCTTTCTCAAACAATTTTCTATTGAATTAATTTAAATTTCTCTATATACCACATATATAAAAAAAAATATGATTTTACTATATATAGTTTCTTACCAAAAAAAAGTCACAATCTTTTTTTTCTTTTAAAGTCACAAACTCACAATCTTTAACCAAAGCCGTGAACAACTTTTATTTAGTACTCTTGGTGAATGATGTAAGTGTAACTTTGAAATTGAAATTGTCAAAATTACTTGGGGCAAACTCCCAAATAAAATAAAACAACTTTATGTCATTGTGATTAGGGTTTTACTATTTGCGCCTCTAATTTGTCAAAACCATTTGAGATCATACATGATTGTTTTGTCTAGATTTTTACGTAAAGAGTGACAAAAGCATGAATTTAGCAAATCCGAGTGACAAAACAATCTTTTATGCTAATTACCACATGTCTTTATTTTATTTTACTCTTTTTCCTTCTTAATTATGTCAATTTAGTGCCTGTCGAGCGGAGTTTCTGACTAGTTTCCTTAAGGTTATATTTAGGGGTGTTTGTTTTTAGGTAATGGGATATATTTATGCGGATGAGATGGTTGGGTATTTTCTTTATTAAGTGAAATGGTCGGGCATTACCCGGTAATATGATACCATCTGATGTTGGTATCACATTACCCGTGCGTTCCTGACACCATGGATAAGTCGGCACCGTAAGGGTATATCTAATACCCACTACAATTTCCAAACGTGGGTATCCCACTTAAAACCCTTCTAGCCCTTACCAGGACATATTTCTATACACACTCGAAACAAACGGCCCCTTAACGGAAAACGACAAGTATGTTATTCTCTCGGGTCCAAAATAAGTGAAACATTTTCATTTTTTGCTTGTTTCATAATAAGTGATACATTTAGAAACTAAATACTCTTTTTTGGCCAAAAAAAAAAAGAAACTCAATACCTTTTTGTTTTCTTTTTCCATCTATACGTACCTCTAATCAATAGAGAGTTAGGAGGAAATTAAGAAGATAAATGTAATTAATAAAAAATAGGGGTATTTAAGTCATTTTAAATGTTATTTAATTAAATTTAAGATGAATTAATTGTTGTCTTAATATGTGCTTGTGTGATATTCCAAGTGTTTCACTTACCGGAGGGAGCAATTGAATTTAATGAAATACTAGTAGTGTATTATACCTACTATTGTAGGAGCAGAACTTTTAAATTGATTTGATTGAGAGGAGAAAAATATCAAAACACACAAAAATTTTTATTTAAATTGAAAAAACTCGACTCAACAAGAACAATAACATTTTTTTTTTTTACTAACCTTAACTGGGTTTCACAAGAGGCATCCTTTGGGCAAATTCCCAAACCTCACCTAACTTGGAGCTTTCTTTGAGTCTCACCTAAAACCCTAGATTTAACTCTCTATTTATACTAGAAAATACTAAAACCCTAATGGACCCACTAAATAAAATAACTCTTAATTAAAATATTAAATCCAACTAAATAACAAAATACCCAAAATATTTGGGCTTGGTTTAACTCCAACATAGCCTCCCTTAAACCAAGCTCTTCATCATCCATGAACCACTGCCATCAATCGCCAGAATCTTCAATGCAATTGTTGTTGCTGTTGTAAAAGCATGCAACATCTTCTTCTTCTTACAGTCAAATTGGATTTTCATCTTCACACGAGGAACTGCTTCATCTTCAAACTTGTCAAACTGTTTCTTAGTTTCAAAAAATTGATCCATCTTCACCCATTCATCATGAAAGAAATCAGCACCAAAATCTTTCATGTTTGTTTCTTCACCAAAAAATTCCATAGCAATAAATCCAGATTTCAAACTTTTCTCAATCCCCAAGAAATCAACAATTTATGTTTCAACCTGATCCAAACTGAAAATTTCTACCAACATATCATCAATTGAATTTTCTTCTTGACCCACATGTTCAATTTTATCAACCACACTATCTTCAAAAACTGTTTTTGCAAACAAACCATCAAGATAAATTTTTGACAATCTAAAAATTTCAGCAGAAAATTTCGCATCCAAACTAGAATCCCACAAACCTCAAAAGTTAATTTTTGACAATCTCAAGACTTCAGCAGAAAACTTTGCATTAAAACTAATATCCCACAAATCAAGATCTTCAACCTCGATTTTTGATAATCGAGATATTTCTTCATCAAATACATTGTCCTTCCCATCCACAAATTTTTCATCCATATCACTAGTTTGATCAGAATATGTTTCCATATCACTAGTTTGATCAGAATATGTTTGAATCAAAATATCCCAGGCCTCTTTTGAAGACTTCGCATTATAAATCTCATCAAAAACTGACAATCCAACACTCACATTCATTCGAACAAAGGTAAGAGCCAAACGATCTTTATAACGAAAACTTAACAATTCTTCTTTCTGCGCATCTGTCAAAGAATCCATATCAACTGGTATAACAAATCCCTTCTCAACAACATCCCAACGATCTACCGCTTTCAGATAATTCTGTATCATAACAATCCATTCGTGAAACAAATTTTTCTCATCAAAGTTTATGGAGATTCCCTGCACAAACTGTATCTCTTCTTTTCTTTTCTATTCTCCTCCCCAATCAAAATTTTTAAATTGATTTGATTGAGAGGAGAAAAATATCAAAACACACAAAAACTTTTATTTAAATTGAAAAAACTCAACTCAACAAGAACAATAAAAATTTTATTTTTTTTACTAACCTTAACTGGGTTTCATAAGAGGCATCCATTGGGCAAATTCCCAAACCTCACCTAACTTGGAGCTTTCTTTGAGTCTCACCTAAAACCCTAGATTTAACTCTCTATTTATACTAGAAAATACTAAAACACTAATGGACCCACTAAATAAAATAACTCTTAATTAAAATATTAAATCAAACTAAATAACAAAATACCCAAAATATTTGGGCTTGGTTTAACTCCAACAACTATTAATCTTATGAGCAAGGCCCTCATTGAGCGCCACATGGTGTTTTGTTTCTTTGACAAGTGTCAATTGTTAATTTCCTAATGTTTGTTCATTATGTTTATGTTTATTCAATATTTATTTTTTTGTGTATTATTAGTTTGTTAAATTTCAAACATTGGTCCTGACTGATGAATTAAAATCCTTTTTCCTATTTATTTATAATCTATTTAATTTAACAGATTGATTATACACTATAACAATAAATTAATTATAGTTTGGGAAAATTAAAAGTCATTCATCCCCTTTCATATGCTATTCAATGAATGTCAAAGATAATATCATAGACCGAATTAATTAGAGAGGAGAAATGGAAGACGTTTTTTTTTTTACCAAAACAACTATCTCTTATTCATTTTTAGATTCTTATATGTTTCAAAAAAAAAAATAAATACATAAGATAAAACAAAATGTGATATGTAACAATTATTTATTTATTTTTAAAAGCAACAAGGTCTTTATTTCAATAAAGGAGAAGCAAGAGAAAGCTTGCTTTGCTCTACACAAACTAGGAACAAGAGTCCCGATAGAGAAAAAAGACAACAGGAAAATATAAAAAGAAAAAAAAATGCAGCAAAAAAACAGAAAAAGAAAAACGCCACTCTTCCAGGCAAACATCTGTGACTAACACAAACAATAACCTTAAGACAGAGCAGTCCTTGCTTACTTCAAATACTATACTAAATATGTAACAATTATTAAAAAAAGGATCAATGACAATAAAATGAAATACTTAAAAAACAGTAGTTAGGAAAATTGACTCTCATCATCTTTGATTAGTACTACATAATAACTAATGACTTTATTTTCTTAACTAAATTTTCTTAAAAACACTTATAAAATTCCATTTCTTAACTTAATTTTCTTAAAAAAACTCATAAAATAAAATAACCGCACGCGAAGCGCGACCTGAAAGTTTTAGTTAGTATAATTAAAGTGCACAAACTTTTCAAAGTAGTACAACAATTTAAATTATTCATTTTTATGGAAGGAAATGGATTTATCAACCAAACCCTTTTCTCTCATAAAACAACAAAAAATATATATATATATATATATATATATTTGAAACGAGAAATACATGCAGTCTTAGCCATGCAATTTACACTTAAAATTATACCAAAAAATTTACGTTTTAGATACGCAAATTAATTTAAAAGAATGGAAACTATTAGTATATACTTTCAAAAGTCGGTATAATTAATGCAGAGTATTGAAAAATTTCCAAATCAAATACTAATATACTGACTAAGAAGAAAAGCATAAAGAATTGAAGTCGACCAAAATCAACATTGCAAAATCTCAAAGAGACGTGTGTTTATATATTTCCAGCAAAATATCCCAAAAGAATTGTTCTTTGCAAACCAAAAAGAACTCAAAATTTGAATGAAATTAATGAGGCACTAATCAGATGTCTGATGCATGTGTACGAAATCCCCACAGCTACGGAGAAGATCGGCTTGGTCCAACGCCTAAATTATTATATAAATCTGCATTTGCATACATTTTCTACTTAAATTATTTGCAACTTTAATATTATTTATTTAATTAAGGCTTATTGCTCAAAAGGCCCTTAAGCTTACACAAAACGGTCAAAAAGTCTCTGAACTCTAATTGCAGTCAAATAAACCCCTGAATTCTTAAAAAAGGCCAAATAAGTCCTTTTCGGACAACTAAATGCTGAAATAAGGACTAAACGTTTCAAGATTTTCTCAAATAAGGATCAAAATACACAATTCCAACAAATTAAAACTCATATTTAGCAAATTTTTACAAATTAGGGAATCCTTAAATGAATAATAATGCTTCTCAAGCGTAAACATTAAATTTGATTGAACAATGATATTATCATGTTAATTAAAAATCAAACCGTATTAATTAAAATAAATTCATTAAATGTAATATGATATAAAATTATCGTGTGTTTTTCAGTTTATATATATCTCACACACTAGTATTACCTTATATTGTATCCAATTTGTAAAAAAAAAAAATTATGTATTCTAACTTGTTGAAATTGTGTATTTTGATTTTTATTTGAGAAAATTTTGAAACGTTTAGTTCTTATTTCAGCATTTAGCCATCAGAAAAGGGCTTATTTGACTTTTTTAAAAGTTTAGGGGCTTATTTGACTATTTTGTGTAAATTCAGGGACTTTTTTGCAATAAACCATTTAATTAATATTAATGATATATGGTTTTAAGGTACATGCACCCAAGTGGGTTGCATTTTGCATATGCATCAGCATGAAGCTGCTGCCCCAACATGAACAACTGTTGCAATGCTATGATTTTGATTAATTATTATATGTTTTTAAATATTAAAGATTTTTTGCCTTCATCTAAAGTCTAAACATATCTTAGTGTATATTATGTGCCACCAAAATCCTAATCATATTAATTAATTACTAAGTAAAAATATATGACCTAAGGACAGCTTTTTCACAAATCTCGATATTAATTAATTTTTAATTAAAGATAAGATCATATCTAAGGGTTTGCATATCAAATTATTGATATCATTAAGGTTAAGCACCGTACATTCATTCACAAGATTAGCAAATCAGTACTTTTTTAAAAAAAAATTTTGATTGTGGTTAAAATTTTTATAGAGTAACAATTTATGTACAACTAATCCTGTTTGTGAGATTTTTTGGGTTTTCTTTTTTTTTTTTTTTCAGGGGGGGGGGGGGATTAATTTGGCTCAATGCCAAAGTTCAACGCCAAAATATCGAGATGTATTTTTAATAATCCTTAGTAACAAAAAAACAAAAAACTAGATGGTCAAGGAATATTAAGTGTGGTTAATTGGTTATTTAATTGCAGGCCAAAGCTTAATTAATTTTCTCTATAATTATATCAGCTTTCCTTTCAATTTCAAGCCTATTGGGTCGTCTCGATGCTTATATGAATTTCCTAGCAAACTGATTCATTCTTTAATGGAGTAATTAAGGTGAATTAAGTATAAATAAGCCAAAGTTGGTGTGGTTGTACTTTTGTTTTTAACATAATAACAAAATACCAATATATTAATATTAATGCTAGAATAAACCTTCCCTAATGCTACAGGAGTATTTCTTCTGTAAATTTTTTAATATTGAGTCAATGACAGTAAAATACAATACTAAGTGGGAAATACTTGAAAAAAAAATTGTGATTAGGATAATCTTATTACATAATAATATAGTCATAGAATAAGAGGAGAGGAAGGGAAAAATACATTATTTAATGCATTTATTTAATTCTTTAATTCAAGCATTAACTAAAATTTTTAATTATTTCTATAAAAATGAAATATGAATTCCTTATTAATTTTTGTAAATATTTGAGAAAAAAGAAATTAAGAGAAAATGCCAATTGGCATATCTGTTTAGTCTCTTAGGGATATGATTGATAGTATGGTATGGTATAGATATTTAATACATTTATTTATAATTATTAAACAAAAAAAATTGTGATAAGAATAATTTTATAATAACATATAGTCATCATAAAATAAGAGGAGAGGAAGGGAAAAAGACATTATTTAATTCTTTAATTCAAGTATTAACTAAAAAAATTTTATTGTTGCCATCGGGCATTTGGTCTGGTGGTAGAGTGCTGGATTCTTATTAGTTTCAGCATACTTGGACCATGAGGTCTTGGGTTCAAGTCTCACGGAATGTGAGTTTAATTTGTAATTTATTTGTTTGTGTATTTGGTATGTAGATAGTTTATTTATAGTGTAGTTTCTAGTTTCTAATTTCAAGAGCAGGTATTATGGGAAGAGGGTAATTTGATTTATGTACGTTTCAATCTAGTAAAGATTGAGCTGGATAACGTGTGGTGCGGACTATTCCTCTCGGCGTTTGTAATCTCTAATTATTGATTAATGAAAGTGATTATTTGATAAAAAAAATTTATTGTTCCTATAAAAATGAAATATTAATTCCTTAAGAATTTTCGTAAATATTTAAGAAAAATAAAATTAAGAGAAAATGCTAAGTGACATATCTCTTTAGTCTCCTTTACTCATGAGCCCATCCTTTAATTACTGTAACTGCTAGAAGTGCCTTGATAGTGGCCATTTTTGCCACCATGCTAAAAGTGTCCAAGAAATCAGTACCTTCCTGTTGTGTGTATCCTTTGTCCACTAATCTTGCCTTGCAATGCTTTATTGAACCATCTGCCTTTTTCTCTTTATTTTGAACACCCATTTGCAGCCTATTGCTTGTTTTCGAATGCAACAAATAAGCTATTTTCCAAATTTTAGTTTTCTCCAATGCTTCAATTTCTGTGCCATAGCCTCTTGCCAATTCTTGTCTTTTGTAGCTTCTTTGTAACTTTTTGGTTTTTTGTCAATGTCAATGATTGCTACAAATGCCTTGTGTTTTGAAGATATCTGATTATATGAGAAAATTGTATCCAAAGAATGTGGACTAGTTTTCTCTATAAAAGCACATTTGTAATCAGCAAGATAAGAGGGTTTGATTTCTTATTTAGTACTTTTCCTTATGGTTTGAGGTTGAGGAGTATTGTTCTGAGCTGTAATGGAAGTGTTTGATGTAGTGTTTGGCAATGTTTGAGTACTAGAAGGTAATATCTGAGTTTATGGCAAAAACTAGGTTTATGGGTTCAAATGAAGAACAACGAGAACAATGTTAATATTCTGGGTTTGAGAAAGCTCATTCTGAGGTACTAAATCTGCATTGCTTTGATTTTGAGTAAATGTAGAACTTGGGGAAGCTGTAGAAGTAGTTGTAAGCTGATTTGAAGCATAAAAACAACTTGTGCAACATCAAAATCTACAGATTCATTAACAGAAGGCAAAACTAATTTTTCTGCATTTTTGTGCCTTAATAACAACAATTTGTCAGTTTTGGCATATTGAGCAGAAAAATGAAATAAGCCTTCATAAAAACTAACATCTCGTGATAGAAAACTTTATGAGACTCTAGATCATATAATTTGTAACCCTTCTCACCAAGAACAAAACCTATGGACATGGATTTAATGCTTCCAGTTTGAAATTTATTCGTAATATTCTATGATTAGAAGCAAAAGTAAGACAACCAAAGATTTTAATGTAGAGTTGTTCATGGGTCGGGTTCAGGCCGGGCCCGAGCTATGATTTATGTTTATATAGCTTGTCCAGACTCAGCCCGACCAGACTAAACGGACCTCTACTTATATCCAAGCCCATCTAATTAAAAAAAAAAAAGCTTTGTCCAAGATTTGTCCAAACCTACCCATTTAGTAATTAAATATATAATACTCCCTCTGTTCCTTTTTATTTGTCATCACCCTGTTCAAACAACTTCAACTTTGACCATTAATTAAAAGAAAAATATGTAGAACTAAAATTTCAAAAAATATACTTTGAAAAGCTTGTGTTCCAAAGTTTATGAGTATTATTTTAAAATTTTATTTTGGTTTATATATTTTTTTAAAGATGGTGAAAGTTGAAATTGTTTGACCAGGATGATGACAAATAAAAAGGAACAGAGGGAGTATTTATTTATTTTTTAAATCATTATTTGTTATTTATCATTTATTTATTAATATATATCATATCTAAAATAGTAAAGTTTAATTAACATATATATTTTTTATTAAAATTATTAATTTACACATCTAATAAATATTTTAACTAATCAATCTAATTAAAAGTATATAAAATAATCTAATTATTTAACTATACGGGCTCGGGTTGGGCTTTATCTAAGACCAAACCCGAGCCTTTTTGTAAACGGGTCTTAAAAAAGTTGTCCAAACTCATCCAATGGGTATCAAATTTTTGTCCAAGTCCTCCCAAATATTGGACAGGCTTGCAGCCTTGGACAGATAGTCTGGCTCTTGATCAAGTATACTTTAATGTCATCTATTTTAGGAGGTTCATTAAATAACTTTTCAAAAGGAAAAATATTGCCTAAAACAGGAATCCTATTAATAAGAAAGACAAAATGTATAACGCATTCACCCAAAAATTGAATAGGTAAATTTGCTTGAAACCTTAAAGATCTAGCAACATTTAAAATACAAGCAAATACCTAGTCAGGTGTCACTACGGCATTTGTGCACATGACAATTTCCACACTCACAAATTTCAAGATTAATAAAAAATATTACAAATCAATTTCATAAATTATTAATGAGTTAAAATAATAAAAGTTAAAAGTAAAAGTATTGATGCTTTCGTTCAACAACACTATTTTGCTGAGGAGTTTTTACACAAGAAGTTTGATGTACAATACCTTTGGATTGATAGTGTTGGGTTATGCCCAAAAGACCAATTAAATAATTGGTTTATTAAGCCCAAATTAGTGGCCCAATTATCATGATTAAAGTGTTTAATCATGTCCATTAGATTGATCTTAATCTAGGTATAAATAAGTATTATTTTACCCAGGGAAAGAGGCTTACACATATTCAAAGCCGTCAACCATTTCTGAAAAGAAAAACTCTCTGACGTTTTGCTAGCACAACACAAAAAGAGATTCAAGCTTCAATCTTGATTGCCTGTTGATCGTGTGGACTCCTTAGAGGCGAGAACCAAGAAGGATTTCGCTATGGTGGTTTCGAACTCCAAATCGTTCTGTGATTTCGCTTCCTAAGGTATACTTTCTATCACCACTTGGCTCATCTTCGTAAGGATCCTGGTTGGGAACCGATTTTATTTTTCGTTGTGTATTTGTTTTGTTTTCGGTTTCCCTTCATTGACATCAGAGTGACTTACGAAGTCGCAAGTTGGATTGGTTGAATCGCATGATCTCTGGTTATGATTTCCTTTTATGCGATTTGCTTCATATGTGATATGATGTTTTTTCTGATTTTACATGTGATTTGTAAAATTCGTTTGGCGACCTTAGGCTTCGAATTTAATTCTAATTTTTTAACATGTTCTACTTTAATGGCTAAACTAGATCCATGTAAATTTTCAGAATTTTCTAAGCATGAAAAGTTGTGTTTGGAATTTTTTCGTTGAGTGTCAACAGTTCTGAAAAACACTGATAGATGTTTCTGGTCAGAATTTCGACAAGCCTTTTGGTTTAGTTATGGAACTAATTTTAAGCTGAAATTTTAATATGTTTTAGTTTAATGGTTAAACTAGTTACAGTTAAAATTTAAAAATTTTTGGATCACTAAAAGTTAGTGAATCGAAATTTTTCCCCCAAGGTCGTTGAATCTAGAAAATTCTGTAACAGATTTCCTAACCCGATTTAGATTGTCTAATTGAATGGGTTATAGGTCGAATTTTCGGCTGAATTTTTAGTATGTTTTATTTGAATGGTTCAAATACAAATCTGGAAAATTTTAGATTTTTTCGATCCCTAAAAGTTAGTGAATCGAAGTTTTCTTTCTCATGACTACTAGCTGGAATTTTCTGGACAGATCACGATGGCTCATGTTTTGTGAAAACTTGGGGCTAATCTAAGGCACGAATTTGATTCATGCCATTTTGTCTATATTAGATCAACAATGAAAGAAATTGTTCTTAACTTGTTACAATTCGAAAGTCGAATAAAATTGTTTTTGATTTGTTGTTTTTTGAAATAGCATGATGTTATGTTGTTTGAGCATGGTGCATGGTTATAGTCCTATGACCGTAGGTTTTGCAAGGGTTGTATCTTTTAAAAAAATACGGTCTGCGTATCGTGCCTTTCTCTATATATAACTCTCATCGTACATTCTCTTCTCACTTTACTCCCCTCAAATGTAAATTGAGGTTTCTGCTATATGTAAAGTATATTATTAAATTAAATTTAAGGCTGAAGGTGTTCAAGCGAGAAAGCAATGACATGGGGATCATGCATGGGAGACCAAGGAGGACCTTGAAGAAGCTAGATATACCCCTAGGTTGACCATTGTCGATTCTCTTTTCGCTTAAGAGAATTGATGTAGATTGGGCTATAACCATGTCACGTTTATTTCTTGCATTTATATATGTATGAGATACATGATTAAATGGGGTGCATGCTTATTGGTAATGGATATGATCAATAATTTTATCAAGTTAAAATTGGTGAGATCACAAATCAAAAGCCCTCCAAGAAAAACATTAAGTCAAGAAAGCCTTCCAATGTGTGGCTCTCGTTAAAGTCTAGATCGAATTTTTGTGGGTTTGCCAAAGCAAAGTACATAATTCAATCTTGGTAAGGCGCGAATGGATAATAGTGATATCTTAATAGCTAACATTGGGCCTAACTTAACTAGGCCATCTCAATAGGATTGGGGACATAGAGGCAATGAGTTGGGACATTCATAAGATAGAATTAGAACAAGAGTTGTTCACCCAACTATCAAAGAGTTGCATGAGATGCAATTGGCAAAAGTTGCCTACCTAAATAGCCAAATTTGGGTGTTTAGCCAAAGCTGACTCAAGTTTAGGTGAAATATGGATCTTGGCCCAGAAAATTCTATAGTAGAATTTTCCGAATTAATAGTGAGGGTTATTAATTCGAGTAAAATAGTGGGAATTATTCATTTGATTTAAATCGCCATACTAAATGAATATAAAGCATGATATTTATTTGCATATTTTGTTGTAGATTACTATATGGCAACAAACACGTCCAACACACTTTCATTGTGATCTGTCCTTCAGAAGGACAAACTGAACGGGTTAAATTTCCTGGATTGGTATAGAAATTTGAGGATAGTCCTCAAACAAGAAAGGAAACTGTATGTCCTTGAGGAGCCCCTATTCTGAGGAACCACTTGCTAGTGCCCCAAGGGCTGAAAGGGATGCTTATAAGAAGCATCAAGATGACGCTTTCGATGTCGCTTGCCCTATGCTTGCCACCATGACTCCTGATCTTCAGAAGCATCATGAGGAGATGGATGCTTTCGATATGATCGAGCATCTCAAACAACTTTATCAAGGGCAAGCTAGGCAAGAGAGATTTGATGTCTCTAAAACCCTGTTTGGATGCAAAATGGCTGAGGGGAATTCCGTGGGAACACATGTTCTCAAAATGATAGGTTATGTTGAAAGCCTTGAGAGATTAGGATTCCCTTTGGGCCAAGAGTTGGCCACTGATGTAATTCTACAATCGTTGCCTGAGAGTTACAGTCAATTCATCATGAATTACAACATGAATGAAATTGACAAGCCATTGCCTGAATTGCTTAGCATGTTGAGAACTGCTGAAGCAAACATGAAAAAGGCCAAGCCTAATACCATTTTGATGGTTAAAAAGGGCAAGAAAAAGGCCAAGGGTAAATTCAAACCAAAGGTTAACGATAGCAAAGCTGCTGGCAAGTCCAAGCAAATTGTTGTTGCACTCAAGCCTAAAAGTGGCGTGACCAAAGAAGGGAGTTGTTTCCATTGCGGTGAGACCGGCCATTGGAAAAGGAACTGCAAGGTTTACCTGGAAGAGTTGAAGAAGAAAAAGAAGGGAAGTGAGACTTCCACTTCAGGTATTTATGTTATAGAAGTCAATTTATCTACTTCTACATCATGGGTATTAGATACTGGATGTGGTTCTCACATTTGTGTAAATGTGCAGGGACTCAAAAGGAGTAGAACATTGGCTAAGGGTGATGTGGACCTACGAGTTGGAAATGGAGCAAGAGTTGCTACTTTAACTGTAGGGACATATGTTTTATCTTTGCCCACTGGGCTTGAACTAGAACTTGAGGATTGTTTTTATGTGCCTTCCATTACCAGAAACATAATTTCTAATGCTTGTTTGGACAAGCTGGGTTTTTCATTTGTAATAAAGAACAAATGTTGTTCTATTTATTTCAATGATATTTATTATGGTTGTGCACATTTAATTAATGGTCTTTATGTTCTAGATCTAAATATGCCCATCTTTAACATAAATGCTAAAAAGATTAAATCTAATGATTCTAATCCACCTTACCTTTGGCATTGTTGCTTGGGCCATATAAATGAGAAACGCATATCCAAACTCCATAAAGATGGATTCTTAGATTCTTTTGATGTTAAACAATATGAGATATGCGAACCTTGTTTATTGGGTAAGATGACCAAAGCTCCTTTCACCAAATAAGGTGAGAGAGCCCATGATTTATTGGGCCTCATACATACTGATGTTTGTGGACCTTTAAACAAACAAGCTGGAGGGGGTTACCAGTATTTCATTACATTTAATAGTGAAGAATTGGAGGAACTAAGGCGAGATAGGGATGAAATGAGGGAGCAATTGAAACAAGCACTTGGCAGTGGCCAGATTAACTGCAGCTCAGAAGACCCCAGTAAAAGAAACAATGACCGATGGGAAAGGAGGCAGTTCTAGCGGAAAGATTGATAGCCTCCAAAACAATGGCAAAGCTCCTGCTGATGTGACTGACGACGCACCGCCAGGGTATGTCTACTATCCCACGGCACCCTACTACGCAGCAGTTCGAGAGGAGGGTCCATATGCATCATATGAGAATCCCGTGCACTACAATCCAGTGACGCTAATTGCAAGTCATGACAAGCCAGTAGGGGGTATTGGAAAAAAAGAAGATAGCTCAATGGATGAGAACAAGCGTATGCTGAACTGGATCGATGAGAGGTTACGCGGATTGGAAGGCTCGAGCAGCTATTATAGCCTTATCAACCTTTCAGATTTGTCTCTGGTAGATGGTGTGGTCATACCACCCAAGTTCAAAACTCCGAATTTCGAGAAATTCGATGGGACTAAAGACT
This sequence comes from Corchorus olitorius, assembly GCA_001974825.2. NCBI lineage: Eukaryota > Viridiplantae > Streptophyta > Magnoliopsida > Malvales > Malvaceae > Corchorus > Corchorus olitorius. Next base: position 42,030 of record AWUE01018411.1, on the reverse strand, counting down.
ATCCCAACAATCACTTGAAGAGCTATGCAAGGAAGATGGGTCCTTATGCAGCCAATGAAAAACTCATGATCCATTGTTTCCAGGACAGCCTAGCTGGCACAGCTTCAACATGGTATAACCAATTGGATAAGAACCGCATTCGCTCTTGGGATGATCTGGCGAAGGCCATTATTGACCAGTACAGATATTTGGTCGATGTAGCCCCTAATAGGGAGTCTTTGAAAGCTTTAGAAACGAAGCCTACTGAAAGTTACACGGAATATGCCCAACGTTGGAGAGATATGGCTGCTCAGGTTAGGCCCACGATAGCAGAGTCAGAAATTTCTGGGCTTTTCATTGATGCCCAAAAGTCAATTTTCTACGACAAATTGTTCAGCATGTCAGGAGAGCCTTTTGCAAAGATAGTGGTAATAGGGCAAAAGCTGGATAACAGTATTAAGGCGGGGAAGTTTGCGGTCCCAGAAGAAACCAGATGGGTGCCAACAGGAAGAAAGAAAGAGGAAGTTAGCAGTGTTAACCAGGTAGGGTATCAGCCTCCAGGGCCATATAGACCCTATCATGCACCTCCTGCTTACAACTATCCTCAACAGAATCTAGTGAGTTACTATCGCCCACCTGTACCTATGCCTTATTCTTATCAACCAGTAAACAATGTTGGGAGTACACCCTATAGAGCACCACCACCGCTTTCACAACCTCCGGTGCCTTCACCACAGCATGCTGAACAAACTATGCCTCCACGAGCTGCTTTTCGCCCGGTTAGGGAACATATTGACCCTATTCCCTCCACGTATTCTGAGTTGTTGCCACAATTGGTCCAGCAGAACTTAGTCCGGTGAATTCAATATCAGCGCACTTTGCAACCTCCATACCCTGCATGGTATGATGTGAACGCTTACTGTGATTTCCATTCTGTGGCACAGGGGCATTCAACTGAGAATTGCTTTAGATTGAAGCAAGAAGTACAAGCTTTGATGAGAAGTGGAAAGCTTAGTTTTCCCAAAACTGAGCAGCCAAATACAACGGGGAATCCGCTACCTACTCACAATGGAGGACAGGTCAATGCGATATGTAGAGGTGAGATTGTGATAAGGGATGTTCGCAAAGTTGTCACCCCGATGGCCACAGTGTATGAGGCATTGGTAAAGGCTGAAATGATAGAAGCATGGCAATACGAAGGGCAAGTCAGCAGCAAGGAATGCCCTATGCACGGGATGCACACCATACAGGACTGTGAGGAGCTCAAAACTTGTGTACAGAGGTTGATGGATGAATCCAGAATTCAATTTTATGTTGAAGTACAGATGGAAAATGTTAACATGCTAATGGAAGGAGATAACCCGAAGCCATTCATCCCCACTCTACCTACTAGATTACCACCATCACCTTTCGTACCAGCAATCCCAACAGTACAACCCTTCATCCCGAAGTCTCCCACAGTGATCCCGCAACACATGATGTCCCGTACTCCAAAACCATTCGCTTACGAGAGCAATCATTATGTACCTTGGAGATATAATGCGAGTGTATTGCCTCAAGCAGCGGAAGTGCAAAATGAAGCAAATTCAATCAACATAACTGGGGTTGGTGGAATGACTAGATGTGGTCGTTGCTATTCACAACCTATGAGGGAGACAATTCATAGAGATGGGGAGATAGAGAAGGAAGGCCCAGTAGATAGGACGCCAGTTCTAGAGTAGGGCCAATCATAATCTCAAGAGGAAAAAGGGAAACTAGGCTTCACAAAAAGGGAGGCCTATGAGTTCCTTAAAATCATCAAGCATAGCGAGTACAGTGTGGTGGATCAGCTGAACTAGATGCCCGCTAGGATTTCCATCCTATCCTTGCTATTGAACTCTGAAGCACATCGGAAGGCCTTAATCCGAGTGTTAAGTCAGGCTTATGTGGAGCAAGGAATCACAGTGGAGAATTTAGACCATATTGTGGGAAGCATAGCTGCGGGCCATATCACTTTTACAGATTAGGACATCCCAGAGGAAGGAAGGAACAGTTTGAAGGCTCTATATATATGAACCAGTTGTAATGGGTTTCATATTGGTAGAATCCTGATTGATAATGGGTCAGCTCTAAACATCATGCCATATCATTCGCTGGAGAAGTTATCTGTGGATCTTTCCTACATTAGACCAAACAATATGGTAGTGAGGGCTTTTGATGGAACCACACGCTCAGTGAAAGGTGATATTGAACTTCCAATGATCATAGGAGCGGTTGAATTTTTAATGACTTTCCAAGTAATGGATATAAATCCCTCATACTCTTGCTTGTTGAGAAGACCTTGGATTCATATGGCGGGAGCTGTGCCGTCTACCTTACATCAAGCTGTTAAATTTCGAGTAGGGAATAAGCTAATAGAGATTAAAGCAAAGAAAGACATCCAAGTCAAGCCAACTCACAATGCCCCGTATGTGGAGGCTACAGAGGAAGGTGCAGAAGATTCCTACCGTTCCTTCGAAGTTGCAGAGGTGACTCATGCAAGAAGTGGAAAGTTGCCAAAACCTCATGTTACTAAGAATTGGATGATGCAGCTAAAGCAGTTGATAGGGAAAGGATGGAAGGTTGGACAGGGCTTTGGTAAAAAACTTCAAGGAATTGAAGAGGCTGTTTCTACACCAAAGTATGCTTATACTTTTGGTCTGGGGTTTAAACCAACTTGGAGGGATCGAGCTGAATCGAAGGAGAAAATGAAGCAAAGGAGGATAGCCAAGCTTAGGGGAGAACCGTTCGATGCTGGTTGGATGGAGTTTCCGCCTCTATTTCACACTTTTAGATCAGCCGGTTGGGAGGACCCTTCAGAGAAGATAGATGCTCTTCATCTAACTACTGAGATCTCAGCTGTCAAAGGGAAGTTCCAGGATTTGTCTGTAAATGTAGTGGAAGATGGGACGAAGGATGGATGCCCGTGGATTTACCTAGCAGAATCAGGCCCAGAGGAGGTTAATTGGATTGAGTTTGAGTTTCTAGTTGTTATCAGCAATGAAATGTAATAAGACTTCTAAAATTTTAGTACTTTTTCCCTAAAAACATGTTTGAATTCCATTTTCATGGTCATGACTTTATTTAAATCATGTTCTCTTTATTATGATGAGTAATGAAATCAAATGCACAAACAAGTTTTCCTCTCATTCACTCAATTTAATTCTGGTTATTTATTCATTTGTTCACTTTATACTTTATTATTCTCTATACGTATGTATTCTCTTCATTTCTTTTCAGGCCAACTGACAATGAATGCAAAGACGAATTGGATAGCCCTGCAAATATTTTCGAAAGGCCTGTGTGTAATAATGACACGGCTGAGGAATATGCTGAGGACTCAGTGCTACCCTCAGACCTCATGAGATTGATTGAGCAAGAAGAAAGGTAGATTCAGCCTCATAAAGAATCCACTGAATTAATAAATTTGGGCACATAAGAGAATAAGAAGGAGGTAAAGATTGACATTACTTTGGCTTCGGAAGATAGACAACAGTTGGTGGAATTGCTTAAGGATTATGCAGATGTGTCCGCATGGTCGTATCAAGATATGCCGAGATTGAGTCCTGAAGTGGCAGTCCATAGGCTACCAATAAGACCAGAATGCACGCTGGTACAACAAAAACTAAGGAGAATGAAACCAGATATGCTTTTGAAAATCAAAGAAGAAGTCAAGAAGCAGTTTGACGCCAGTTTTCTCGAGGAAATTAGATACCCCGAGTGGCAAGCCAACATAGTCCCAGTCCCGAAAAAGGATGGAAAAGTTCAGATGTGTGTGGATTATCGGGATTTGAACTGAGCCAGTCCTAAAGATAACTTCCCACTGCCTCACATTGACATACTGGTAGATAATACAGCCTGATATTCCTTGTTCTCTTTCATGGACGGTTTTTCAAGGTACAACCAAATTAAGATGTCCCCTGAAGATAAGGAAAAGACTGCCTTCGTGACAGCATGGGGGACGTTTTGTTATAAGGTTATGCCATTTGGGCTGAAGAACGCAGGGGCGACTTATTAACGAGCAATGGTGACTTTATTCCACGACATGATGCATAAGGAGATAGAAGTGTATGTAGATGATATGATCGCCAAAGCCCACTCGCCAGAAGAGCATTTGGCAAATTTGAAGAAACTGTTCCAAAAACTCAGGGAATATCATCTCAAATTAAATCCATCTAAGTGTACATTTGGGGCAACATCAGGGAAATTTGTTGGGTTTTGTAGTAAGCCAGAATTGAATAGTAGTAGATCCTGATAAGGTCAAAGCAATCCAGAATTTGCCTCCACCCAAAACCCAGAAAGAGGTAAGAGGATTTCTGGGACGTCTGAATTATATAGCCCGTTTCATATCCCAACTAACTGTAAAATGTGATCCCATCTTTAAGCTGTTGAGGAAGAACAACCCAGGTGAATGGGATGAAGAATGTCAAGCTGCATTCGAGAAAGTCAAGGAGTATTTGTTAAATCCACCAGTTTTGATGCCCTCGGAGGGAGGAAGGCCTTTGATTTTGTATTTAACAGTATTTGAAAAGTCTATGGGTTGTGTTCTAGCCCAACAGGAGAGGTCAGGAAGGAAAGAGCATGTTATTTATTACCTGAGCAAGAAATTTACATGAGTCAAATTATTTCTCTCTGGAGAAAATGTGTTGTGCATTGGCATGGGCAGCTTAGAGGTTAAGGCAGTATATGTTATACCATACAACATTGTTGGTATCCAAATTGGATCCGCTTCGATACATCTTTGAAAAGCCTGGGTTTTCTGGAAGATTCACAAGGTGACAAGTACTCTTATCTGAGTATGACATAGTATACGTGTCTCAAAAGGCTATAAAAGGAAGTGCAGTGGCCGACTTTCTGGCAGATAGAGCGAGTAATGATTATGAACCTGTAAAATTTGAATTCTCAGATGAAGATCTCATGGCTGTAATGAACGTAGAAAATGAAACTTCGAAGGAACCAACGAAGTAGAGAGTGTACTTTGGTGGGGCATCTAATATGTTGGGACATGGAATTGGTGTCGTATTAGTTTCACCAGATGGGGATCACTTCCCAACTACTGTAAGATTAGACTTTCCCTGCACAAACAACATTGTAGAATATGAGGCGTGTGTGCTTGGAATTCAGATGGCTATTGAAAAGAAGATCAAGATTTTAGAGGTTTACAGTGATTCAGCTCTGGTAGTATACCAAATGAAGGGAGAATGGGAAACAAGAGATTCTAAGTTGATCCCATATCGAGGGCACATACTAGAGTTGATAGAACAATTTGAAGATATTTCCTTTCATTATGTACCCCAAGAGGGGAATCAAGTGGCTGATGCTCTAGCTTCATTGGCCGCCATGTTTGAGGGGTGGATATACCCCAAATTAGATTGAGATTAAAGGAAGCACCTGCTCATGTTATGAGTGTGGAAGAAGAACCGGATGGGAACCCCTGGTATTATGACATTATACAATATCTTAGGCATCAGAAATACCCTGAGCATGCAACTGATAACGATAAAAGGGTGATTAGGCGAATGTCATTGGGATACTTTTTGGATGGGGAAGTTCTATATAAGAGTAGTCGAGATCAGGTTCTTTTAAGATGTGTGAATTCGGCCGAAGCTAAAAGAATACTGGCCGAAGTACATGATGGAATTTGTGGAAGTCATGCTAGTGGACATAGGATGGCCCGACAAATCATGAGAACGGGGTACTATTGGTTAACTTTAGAAACCGATTGTATCAATCACGCAAGACGTTGTCACAAATGCCAGATATATGCGGATCAGATACATACTCCTCCCAGCCCACTTCATGTAATGGTATCCCCGTGGCCATTTTCAATGTGGGGCATAGATGTGATTAGAGAAATAAATCCTAAGGCTTCAAATGGCCATTAGTTTATTCTGGTTGTTATCGATTATTTCACTAAGTGGGTGGAGGTTGCATCTTATTCTAGCATAACACAATCAGTGGTCCTTAGATTCATAAAGAAGGAAATTATATGCCGGTATGGTTTGCCAGAGAGAATCATCACTGACAATGCAATGAATTTGAATGGCCAGTTAATTGTTGCTGCTTGTGCCCAGTTTAAAATCATCCATAACAATTCTGCTCCAAGACGCCCAAAGATGAATGGTGCGGTAGAGGCAGCAAATAAGAACATCAAAAACATCATACGGAAGATGACTGAAACTTATAGAGACTGGCATGAAAAACTGCCCTTTGCCTTGCATGCTTACAGAACTTGTGCCAGGACTTCCACCGGGGCAACTCCTTATTCTTTAGTATATGGGATGGAAGCAGTGGTGCCAATCGAAGTGGAAATTCCCTCACTAAGGGTGTACCGTATGTGAAGTCAAATTGGATGAAGCAGAATGGGAACAGAGAAGATATGATCAATTAAATCTTATAGAGGAAAAAAGGTTAGCAGCCCTTTGTCATGGACAAACTTACCAGAAAAGGATGATTAGGGCATTCAATAAAAAGGTGCGCCCAAGGCAGTTCAAAGAAGGAGAGTTGGTTCTGAAGAAGATTCTTTCGGAGCTACGAGATTTAAGGGGCAAATGGGCACCAAATTGGGAAGGACCTTATATTGTAAAGAAAGCATTCTCTGGAGGTGCTTTAATATTGCAAGAGATGGATGGGCCCGAATTACCAAGCCCAATTAATTCGGATGCAGTGAAGAAATACTTTGCCTAAAAAAAAACTGGACCTAAAATAGAAAGAGGTCGAAAAAGAAAAAACTTGGCCTAAAATAGAAAGAGGTCAAAAAAAAAGAAATAAATAAAAGGAGGGGTTCAGGCTGAAAACCCGCAAAGGGCGGCCTGAATCCTATGGGGGTTCTTGAATTGAAAACCCGAAAGGGCGATTCAAGTAAAGGGTGGAAAGCCATTAATAGTGGAGTCTTGCTCAATCATCTTGTGAGGTCTAAGGGCTGAGCGAGCAGTTCAGAGCTACATGTGATGACCAAAAGCAAAAAGGAAACATACACATAGAGCCAATTGAAATGCAAGGGAGTCATCCATCATTCAAATTCGTCGGAGTATTCATCGCCATGCGGTCAATTCTACTCTTATATATACAACATTTTCCTTTATGAACTTCTTCTTTTATATATACGTGTTCTTTGTCAAAAATCTTTCTTCAATAATATGCTTCTTTTTCCATACACTTTCTGTCGAGAGGAATACTTGGATTGTGCATTTCATTACAAAATCATAACACTGATTGAACATGTTTGAATGAACATGATCATGCATGGTATTCAACCATAAAGAGGCAATAAGTTGGAATTTAAGTCTTAGCTGCATTATAAGTTGGAAATTCATATGGGAGATAAAATTTTTAAGGTAGCGTAAGTGTTCTACAAGGGGCATATGTCTTACAGGAAGGGAATCACCAGCAAAGTGCATTCAAAATATGATCAAGGCAAAAGTTTGTTGGTGAAGTGTCAGAATAGAAGAAGTAGGAATGACGCTGAGTTATCTTGAGTTCTCACCTTAAAATGACAAAATATGATTCAAAGAAAGAAAAGATGATTTTCCTTATGATATCAATTGAGTTTTTGTTTGAGTTTCAGTTTTAAATCAAATTCCCCTTTCTATTTTTAAAATCCTGTTCGAGGTCTCTGTTAGAGAGTCTTCAATTCAAAATCTTATCTAGTTTTTAAAGATCCTGTTCGAGGTCTCTATTAGAGAGTTTTCAATTCGAAATCTTATCTTGTTTTTAAAAAATCCTGTTCGAGGTCTCTGTTAGAGAGTTTTCAATTCAAAATCTTATCTTGTTTTTAAAAATCCTGTTCGAGGTCTCTGTTAGAGAGTTTTCAATTCAAAATCTTATCTTGTTTTTAAAGATCCTGTTCGAGGTCTCTGTTAGAGAATTTTCAATTCAAAATCTTATCTTGTTTTTAAAAAATCTTGTTGGAGGTCTCTGTTAGAGAGTTTTCAATTCAAAATCTTATCTTGTTTTAAAAAATCCTGTTCGAGGTCTCTGTTAGAGAGTTTTCAATTCAAGATCTTATCTTGTTTTAAAAAATCCTGTTCGAGGTCTCTGTTAGAGAGTTTTCAATTCAAAATCTTATCTTGTTTTAAAATCCTGTTCGAGGTCTCTATTAGAGAGTTTTCAATTCAAAATCTTATCTTGTTTTTAAAATCCTGCTCGAGGTCTCTGTTAGAGAGTTTTCAATTCAAAATCTTATTTTGTTTTTAAAATCCTGGTCGAGGTCTCTGTTAGAGAGTTTTCAATTCAAAATCTCATCTTGTGTTTAAAATCCTGGTCAAGGTCTCTGATTGAGAGTCTATTTTTCAGAATCGAATTTCATTAAAATCACATTTCTTCTTAAAATTTACTCTTTTATGCATGCATATAGAACAGGTGTCTACGTCTTTGCACATTTCCTTACTAACAGGAAGTATACAAAGTGCTTTTTTGTAAACTTCCCATTAGTCAGAAAATGCACAAAGAGGGGCAGCTGTAGACACCCATTTTTGTCTTAGGACCATGAATTAAATGAACTTACTTCTTAATTGATCATTCGCATGCCCAAGGGCATTCTGGTCATTTTTGCACATCCAGGGGCATTTTGGTCATTTTTGCACATTCAGGGGCATTTTGGTCATCTTTGCACATTCAGGGGTATTTTGGTCATTTCTGCATATTCAGGGGTATTTTGGTCATTTTTACATATCCAGGGGCATTTTTGTTATTTTTGCACATTCGGGGGCATTTTGGTCTTTTTTGCACATTTTGGAGCGTCTTGGTCGTTTTTGAATGCTCTATGATCTCTTGGGTCCTCCTAGTTCTACTTTTTAGTTTGGATTGGCTAACTCATCTTAATGGCTATGCATATACTAGAATTTAATTTCATTTAGTATTATTGCATTTTGATAAGTACATTTCTTAATGGATAGATTAGGATAAGTTAGATTAATTTAAATACCATTTGCTTTAATCATATTTACATTTGGACCATTAGTATTAGTCTTTATATTAGCATTTTTTTTAGTTAAAAGTAATTAGCAATTTTAGGCTCACTCTTAGACTTAATCAAGAAAAAGAAGTTTTATTAGGCATGCTTTAAATACATGGTACATTAAGTAACATTAGGTGCATTTGAATAATTACAACATAAAAAAATGGAAAAAAAAAAGAAAGATTACAAAAAAGACAGTTGGTTTACATTAACAATCCAAGGTACATTAGTCCATATTTTGGGTCTTGGTAGAGTTCTTCATTCCATAGGTTGCACCCTTCCCATCTTGCAACTTTTAGTGCTCTTCTATGAGGATCAGTCCTGCAGGTTAGTGGACAAAAGAAATGGTGCAGCATGTGAAAAAATGTTTCCCCAGGCTTGAAGCATAGGCACCATTAATTGGTGATATGCCTCTTTAAAAAAAATGCAATCAACAGCAAACAGAGCAAGATAGCATGCAGGGTAATCAAGTAAGCCATGTACCCGTGCGTTGAAAATCTTTTGAAAGACCTCAATATGCAGTGTTGTACATGAGAGTGTGCAGGGCTAAGGCAGTGAGGACTAAGTCAGTATTGATGTGTGAAGAACAGCAAACAAACACAACAGGTCAAGCAGTCATGAATTGCACCAAGCATATGTGATAAAATGCAAATCAATGAACACATCAGCATGTTTAAGCCCGGGGAAGTTTTTGTTTTGGGCAAAGTTGGGCATGAGGTTCAGGATCTATTCCTGGCCTCGAAATGCCAACGAGGCCACTTAAGGAAGACAACAAAGACCCATGTTGATTCACCAAGCAAACATCAATGAAGCAGTAGCATGGACAAACAAAACAGCAAAGTACCAAGTGGAAATGCACTAGTTCAAACACAAAGGTAACTGGATCCATGGCATGTCAAGGATTAAATTACAAACCAAATTCAAAGTGCAATATGGCAAACCTAATAAGCAAATCCAACAGAAGATAAATGCAAGGCAGTAAACAAAATAGGGGACAACGCATTTCAAAGCAAAATATAGACAATTCAGTTGAGGGATTTTTCAAAGTCCCAAAAAGATGCATTCCAAATTGGTCATACATATTTCACAGTTCCATTAATGAATCCAATAGCATCCCTAACACACTGTAATCTACACTTTTAGAAAGACTACCACTGCATTCATAGGTTGAAATTAGCAGTTGGCCTACATTGCAAAATTCAAGCCTAAGCATTCATATTTGGTTAAGAGTCATATTAGGTTTGCACTTTTAAGCTAGTATAGCAGCATGCTCGCATTCTTTAGAGTTAAAAGATTCACAAGCAAATTCAGCAACATGCATTTCCAATTGACCCCAGGTAAGCATTATCATCACAAGGCACTCAAGACAGTTGTCATTTTAGGCATAAAAAAAGGTACAATTCAATAAGGGACTCCAGGAATCCAAGTCAACAGAGACGCAAGATTAAAGCCAGCAAATCAGGTAATTCGATATGTTATTTGACCAAAACCAAGGCAACACAAAGCATCTTCAAAGCTCATCAGAGGGAAATTAATTCAGTAAAATGGGCAACAGTAAAATTCCAAGGGGTCAACCAAAAACAAGAGATACCTGAGGGAAGGTTCTTTTCACCTACCCCTCCTGCCAGCTCACTCGCCCATTCATAGCCGCCAAATTCCCTCCCTCAACAACCTGAAAGGGACAAAATTAATAAAACATTAATGGCAAAAATGGATAAATACAAAATTTCAGAAATATACACAAGGGATCCGAAATTTTACCTTATCCTCGGTTGTCAATTGAAATGAGGGGAGATTCTTTGCATTTGATGACTCATACAACAAGACAAAAAATTCAGTTAGAAGGGAAAGGATAGGGATCGGACCCAGGGGGGATAAAAGAGAAAAAAATCGCTGAAAAGGAAAAAGAAAGGGTGGACAGTCTCGAATTCCTCTCTGAAATCACATAACAAAAAACCCAAAAAATCCCTTTTCGAAAAGCTTCCAAAAAAAATCTTTCAGATCCCACCCTTTCTTTCCTATGGAAGGACACTTCTATCAAAATTTCTTAAAATTAAAAGCCTAGGGTTCATAGTGAGAAAAGAGGGGTTTTCGATTGAAGAAACTTTATCTAAAATTGAGCCATCCAATTGAGGGAAGAGAGGAATCGGAGTAAAACCCAAGATTTGAAGTCATTTCATCGGTGGAATCTTCCCGATTTGAGATTTTAGGGTTCGGGTCGCTGTTGAAACCTCAAAAGCACAGAGCTTTCGATTCGCTCAGAGTGAAGGCAGATTTGAGATGATGAAGGCGGGTCGAGGTGGCTCGTGAAGGGGTTTAGGTTCATGATTGAGGTTGAAACCAGGGGACTCGTGGAGAAGAAGAAGAAGAAGCTTGGCTCGTGAGATAGGTTTTGAGCGAAGAAGAAGGAGCAAGTTACTTAAAGTACCAGTTCAAAAGGAAACAACGCCGTTTCCTGCAGGTTGTACTCCTTTTGACCCTCAAATTTCTTATCTTAACAATTTAATCCTTACTCCATATGATTTTTGAGCTTTGTTTCCTTTTAATGATGATGATTTTTGTCTTTGATTCTTTTGGATTCATGTTATGAGAGGGGTGATTGTTAAATGTTTGTATGCTTATGTTATTATGTGACCAATTTAGTCTTGAGTATGTTAAATTGTTGATTAAAGTATTGATTTAGTTTAAAGTTTAGGTTTTTAGCAAAAAGATGTCATCTTTAATTGGTAGTTCATAGTAAGTTTGGTCCATATAGCTTTATTGGTTTATTTTTTGTTTAAATTGCTTGCTCTTATGTTGAAGTTGTGACCTTGGTTAATTATAGCATGATATACTAGATTTTTGGTTTGATTGTGGTTGCATTTCCTTGAGATTTAATACCATGCTTGATGAAAATCAAGCTTTCAATTCTTAAGTGTTGATTTTATTGTTTTTTGGGAATGATTCATTTTGATTTGTGATTTCTAATTGAGTTAACTTTAATTTTGAAAATTAGGGTTTTGGCTTAAAGTTATGTTTTTTTCTTAAATTTAAAAATGACTCAAGGATGATATGTTTGACCACCTTGAGTTATCTTTGGGTTTTTGGAAGAAACCAAACTTGGAGCCAAAAATCAAAATTTCTCAAATTAAAAGAATAACTTGAAAGGAAATTGAGTCCAAATTTGTCTTAATTTAGACTTTAAGCTCAAAGATTCGTTTCTTATGTTGATTCGATTAAGTGCCAATTTAGTTTAAGTGTGTTCTTTTATTAATTTTTCTTTATGCTTTCAAGGCCTTTTGTTTTGGTTTGTGATTGTTGCAATCATGTAGGATTTATATATTTGAGTGTTTGATTTAAGCTATCCATTTTTAATTTTTTTTGTGCTTGAATGTTGCTAATGGTTTTCTCGATGTGCAGAAAGGTCCCCAGTTCTCCAATTCGGCCTTAGATTCCAATTTCTTTAGTTTACTTGTTAATTTTATTATATTTGGGGATGTAATTAATTTAATTTAGCTCGATAATTAGTAGATAAACACATGCATACCATATTTATCTTTGGTTGATTATAACACCATTATAAATGTCGATTAATAAGAGGGCGTTTAAACTATGACGAGCTAATCTCGGGTAAAGGTGCGCGTGCACGACCTCTCGGGATTTTGCTCCGAGATCGAATGGTTTTCGCGAATATCCCTGGAGGGCCGGGCTAGGTTCGTGAAGGCCAGTTCGAGTAAACCCCTTTTATTAATCAATTAATGAACCGGACTTTGCATCCATCATTTCATACATGCATATGTAGTGTTAAGGTCCAAACTTGGAGAAAAATTAATAAAAGATGAAAAAAATCAAAAGTGTTTTCCAAAAGTGTTTTTAAGTATGTTCTCTTATTCGGTTTTTTTTTTTAAAAGAGATAAAAATGGCAACTCAAGAGGTTTCATGGTAAGCATTTTCCAAAGAAAATTGGTCATAAGAAGATAAGTTCTTGAAATTTAAAATTCATTTATTGAGATTAAAATTAGCCCAGAAATCGATCAGTAAACCTTTTTGGATTAATCTTAATATGAAAACAAATCTTTGATTTAAGGATTTGACTTTTAGATTAAAATTAATCCAGAAATGGATTATCAAATCTTTTTGGGTTAATTTTAAAACTCAAAAATTAAAACTTGGTTTTAAAGATGAGTTTTTTAAATGGTAAGATTTTTTGGCAAGTCAATAAAATCAACTAGTTTTCCTTAAAAATTCAAATGGAAAAGTTTTGGCACTGTATTTTCCAAAATTTCTTCCCAATGCGGAAGAATTGACAAGAGAACAAACAGCGAAAGAGAATCGTAACAGAATTAATCGACGGTGTTTGATTATATTCTTCGAATTCTCGACATTGATTTTAAAAATGCTTTTATTTTCATTCATAATCCTTTTTAACAATCAAGATTAGGTAAAAGCAACCCTTTTGTTATTGACCCAAAATTAGATCTAGTTTGGCTTAGAAGTACCGTCACTTGACGGGCGTGCCGGGGGTGCTGATCCTTCCCCGGGCGTAAATGACTCCCGAACCTAGGTCTAAGTGACAAGACCGGACCCATAGGTTTAGTAGGTACATGCCAAGCACCGGACCTCATTAAACTGATTAAGACAATTAGGTGGCTAATCACACCTGATCGAGTCAAAAACAACCCTATTTTTATGGCTATTTTATTATGTTTTTGGATCTATTTATGCTTAAATATATGTTATTTTGTTAATATTTGTGTTTTGAGTCTTTATAAGATGTGAAATTGATAATTTGATAATTTTCACTACTTTTGGAGTTATTTTGATGACTTTTTACACAGATATGAGCAAAGAAATTTTGAGTATAGATTTGGAGATTCGAAGTTCGTGTTTGAAGACTTATTGAAGACAATTTGAAGATTTGAAGATCATTGAAGAATTATCTCAAGAAGCAAGAATTGAAGAATGGAGCTTTAATTGCGAAGGATTGAAGACAAGCCATGAAGAAGCCCGGAAGCTTTGGAATTTTGGATATTTAATATGGGAAAATACTCAGCCCATATAAATCATTAATTGGAATTAAAATCCCAATTAATGCTTCCTATATTCAAGGAAATATCCAAATTCCCGTAGATTCCCGATTCTAGTCCTAACAGGATTAGGATTCAGCGCAGTCTCGGTAGAAAAATCATAACTTTCTGCTCAGACCTCCGTTTTAAGCCCGTGAGTAAGCGTTGGAAAGCTAACTCCGAGAACTACAACTTTCCTTTGAAGTCCAAGACCCAGATCTGGCATCTTCAAGCCCAAAAAACGACGTCGAAGTTCCTGCACGAATTCAGCAAAATTTCAGGATCCTATTTTGACTTGCATTCTACTCTAGGAAGACTTTTAATCTAACTTAGAGTCTAAGTTAGACTTAAAAACGTCCTAGACTCCTTTCCTACTTAGAATTGGATTTTCTAGGGTTATTTTCACTATAAATAGCCACCCTATGTAACACAAATCACACACACAATATCTAGATAATTTTCTCTTCTTCTTTTTCTCTTCTAGTTCTAGTTTTTCTTCTTGTTTTAGGGCTAGGGTGTCGCCACCCCCTCTTTGCATAGAGAGGGGCGGCAACCCTAGGTTACTCAAGAGGAGGATTTCGCCTTCAAGTCCTGTAAGTTTTCTTTGGATGCTCACTCAATTTATGAGTGAGTAATCCTTTTCTTTTCTCCAATGTAGAATTTAATTGATCTCTTGACTTATATCATGGTGAGATTTTGTGCTTTTATATGAACCTTAATAGGGTATTTCTTAATATCTCTGCATGAATTCTGTGTTGCTTGTTTTGATAGATTGAAGCATGCACTTTCTTGATAAATTAAGTAGCATTAGCTAAATTAAAATCTTGAAGGATCTTCGGATTTAATTGTTTGGTAGCAAATTGGAAGCGAAGGATCTTCCTTCCAAGGGATTTAAGAATCTTTGACCAATTTTTAATTGCCCATTGTGCTTGTAAATTACTAGATCTTAATGCTTTATTCTTGAGTAATTATCACACTGAATCAAGAGGTAATTATTTAAAGAATATAAGGGATAATTCACACTGGATCAAGAGCTTTATCTAATTAAGGTAATTTAGGATTAAATTCCAAGCAAGCTATCCATTGTTTTCATAATCTTTAGATATCAATGATCCGTGTTATTATTGTCAAGAGGGATATTAATTCTATGTTGGAGGGTTCTCTTAATTATTTTCTCAATTTATGCTCTGCTTTTAATTAATGTTTTCTTTAATTTTCTTGATTGATTTCTTAGATAGTTTTAATTATTAGTTTGATTTGATTTAATTTTACTTTAAAAACCTTCTTTATTTTGTTTGTTTGTTTTAAGAAAAAGAATAATAACCAATCTCTTTGTGGGATCGACCCCTACTTGCCCTAGCTATCTTTAGTTAGTAGTTGTTGGGATTTTTATTTTTATGATTTGCTGACAACCGATCATAAATTTTGGCGCCGTTGCCGGGGAGATTGTTTATTATTTTCTTTTTCTTTTTCTTTGATATATTCGATCTGCACTTGATCATCTCTGTTTTGTAGGAAAAATCCAATGGAGCAACAACGTTCGTTAAGAGAGCTGAATTTCAACTGTGAATTGCCACCACTCTGCATTGACTATCCAGCCATGGATACGTCATACAAGCTGAATTCTGGAGTGATCCGCATGCTGCCAATCTTTCAAGGAGAGTCTCATGAAAATCCTCACGAGCACTTACAAAATTTCTTTATATGGTGTGCTGCGATCTCTGGGATGCCTGAAGAACAAGCGAGACTTCGAACTTTTCCTTTAACATTGTAAGGAAAAGCAAGAAGTTGGTTCTTGACTTTGCCATCAAAATCCATAACTTCCTGGAAGGAGATGGAGACCGTGTTCCTGAACAAATATTTTCCAGAGGCCAAGCGAACTGATGTACGAAGGAGAATCACAACGTGTCAACAACTACCTGAAGAGAAGTGGCACCAATACTGGGAGAGATACAACAAAATTTGCACAAGTTGTCCTTACCACAACCTAAGTGAAGCACTGTTGATTCAGAACTTCTATGATGGACTTCTCTATGAAGATCGAACCTATGTTGATGTTGCTAGTGGAGGAAGCCTAACACTCAAAACCCCTAAAGAAGCAAGGAAACTACTCAACACTATGACGGAAAACATCCATCAATTCAGCACACCTGGGAGTTCGACGAGTGAGTATGAACCAGAATTTCTCCAAGCGATTAATGATCGTTTTGACCAAGTTAATTCGGCCATTGCTTCTTTGGTAAATCAACAAGATACCGTCACCAACATGCTTGCACAACTCCTGAAGTTGCAAGTAGAGCACCAACATTCACCTTAATCCATTCAAGCACCTTCCAGTTCAATTGAAGGAGCTCAACAATGGAATGCGCAAAAGATGGAATCACCTGATGTTCCACTTCCACCCTCCATATCGCCACCTCCAGCACCTGCTTTCTCTGCTGCACCACCACCAGATGCCGTACTCAACATTCAATTGCCAAGAAGAGAGGAGTTTTCGACCAGAAACAAGAAGGGACAGCGCACTTCACCAGCAACCGCTGCTCAAATTCAAGCAGAAGAAGAATGGATGGAAGAGATGTGAGAGAAATATGATCCAATACCATTCCCTCAAATGTTTGCAATGCAACTCAATTCATTATGGAATATAGAGGTAAATATTCCATTGCTTGATAAAGTTGTCAGAAAACCCAAGTACGCGAATTTTCTCAAAGAATTATGCATGACTAAGAGTAAGTTCTCTGAAAAATATGCTTGCATGAATGAGAATGTATCTGCTACATATCAGAGAAAATTGCATCATAAATGCCATGATATAGGATCTTTTTCTATTCCTTGTAAAATAGGAAAGAATCAGATAGAAAAGGCCATGTGTGAATTTGGATCTCCAATTAACATCATGCCTTATCCTGTCTATTCACAATTGAAAATTGAACCTGTGTCTAAAATTGATCTGACTATACAATTTGCTGATAGAACTAACATTAAACCCGAGGGTTTAGTTGAAGATGTTTTAGTGCAGATTGGAGATTTTGTTTTTCCTGCAGATTCTTATGTCCTGAAGATGAGTGAAGATGACCTTCATCTACCTCATTTGCCGTTGCTGCTAGGAAGACCTTTTCTTGCCACAGCCAGAACAAAATATGAAGTCCACGATGGAAAACTCAGCATGGAATTTGATGGGAAACTCATTGAATTCAATATTTATGAAGCCATGAAATCTCCTGCTGAGATTCATTCTATCTGTGCCATTGATGCCATTGAAATTTGTTCTGAACAAGTTCAATCACTTCACCATGAAGATGAACTTGAATTGGTACTTACAAGGAGCCTAGATGAAGAAGAAATCGAGGAAGCAGAAGTCATGACGCCTGAAGAGGTAGCAGAAAGGAAGACATGCAGTGAAGAAAATCAGCTCGATCCACTTCGAAAGATGGAGGTAAACATTCCTTTAGAAGAATCAATGACATCGGAAGAAGATATCAAGATAGACATCCCTCCACCTTCTCCTCCAATACTTGTCAAGCCCAAAGAAGAGCCACCAGATAATGAGCAACTCGGGCATCTCGAGCCAAAAGACACAATCATGCTGAATTCTGTTGACAACCAGCTTTCGGAACATGAAGATCAAGATTTCTTGGGAATCAACAAACTTCTTGAGTCTGAATGCTTTGAAGATATCAAACACGCAGAATGGATATCTATGGATCAATTCTTTCTGGAGGACAAGATAATTTGCCAAGACGAGGACACTTTCCAAAGGCACGAAGAGAGTGATGCTGATCAAGAATGCCGGAAGCACCCATTGCATCAACCAATCACGGCAACAAAGATGGCATTGTCATTCCTAGCTATTCATGAAGTCGCCCTCAACAAAATTGGTGATTTCTTTCCTTATCTCTTCTTTTATCTTTCATATTTTTGTGCTCATATTCTTCCAATCTCATCATATTTGCTTTATGCTTTGAAGTGGTATGATCCACCCTAACAAAGGGAGAGGAAGAAAAGGAGTCGAGCTAATAACTTTAAACAAGCGCTTGTTGGGAGGCAACCCAATTTTATTTCTTTGCATATTTAATTTTAATTTTATTATTATTTTTAATTTTTACACTAATTTTTTCTTTGAATTTTGCTTGATAGGAATTTATGAATTTTTCTTCGTTGAAAAATTCAAGGATGGAGTATGGGCATGTTGCACCAAAGGAAGGCCGTGGCTTATGCCAAGCGTGCCCTTAGTAGCATCGGCAAAGCAGCTATGATGTTGCTCGTTGGAGGCAACCTGCTGCTGCGCAACAGGGCTGTTGCCGCGGCAGGGGAGCCCAAGCGAGCAGCACAAGGCAGCTGCGCATGGCTACCCCAGCACCGCACGCGCAAGGCCGCCCCAGCATCTGAGCCGCACCAGCCGGGCTGCTCGAGCAGCACCCCAGGCCGCTAACAGCAGCAAGTAGCTGCTATCTCTGCGGAGCAAGCCTGCTGCTGCTCCGGGAGGCCGCCTGTCCCAGCGATAAGGCGCCTCTAGCGGAGCGCAACAAGGCTGCTACCGCGGGGCAGCCTGCTGCTGCGTGGTAGCCGCGAAGCAAGGTAGCCTGTTGTTGCCTAAGCACACCAGACTTGATGGCAGCGCCCCAAGCAGCCCGCAAGAAGGCCAAGGTGAGCCGTATGCTTCTTCTCTTCTCCTTCTTTGCACCATAGTCCTATTCTACATAGGATTATACCTCCTAATTGCACAAGGACAAAGATGGCCTCCTCCTACAAGGTAACGAATTCCTAGTTCAGGTATGTTTCTAACTTTTTACTCTAACTAAAACCTTTTAAGAATAGGATTTGATCACTTTATAAAGTAATCAAGAAAAGGAGAATGAGGAAGAGCTTCACCCTTTCCTTATTCGGTGCAACCAAATAAGTGATCAAATTACGAGCTTAAGAGATGATTTTAACAACATAATTGGGAATTTGGATGACCTCTTCAGTTTATTGGAGAAGGTTATTAATAAACCAATTTAGGTTTAGTTTTTCAATTTTAAGTTTCTTGTTTTTAGATTTAAGATTTACTTTTATGCATCTTAGGATTAGTTATTTAATTTATGCTTTAATTTTCAATTTCCTTCATCTTATGTCTTTAATTTTCAAGTTTCATTAATAAACTATCTAGTTTTATTTTCCTATCACTTTAATTTTCTATTGTCTTTTATGATTGAGTAATTATCTTCATCAAGGCCGCCCAGGTATGTTTTCATGAACCCTATTTCTTTATTTTTGGTAAGATGATATTGCATGCTTTGTTTGGTTGTTTTTACATTAAGGATAATGTGAATTTTATGTGTGTGTGGGGGGGGGCTGGGGGGTGAATACTTGATAGGGTTATTACTTGAATAATTGAGTCATATGATAGTCCTTGTTTGCATGAGAACCTAGGATAGAATTTGATTGTTTTTGATTGATCTTATTTATAAAATTTGATTGTTTTTTATTGATCTTATTTCCCCAATTTTTGACAAAATTTTCGAAAAATTTAATTTTAAAAGATAAAATTTCGAATTTTCATGCATATTTTGATTAATTGATTTGATTATGATTGATGAATGCTTAGAATTATAATAATGTTTGATTTATTGATTGAGTTATAGCATGTTGTTTGATTTCTTAGAATTAGGTATAATTGAAGTTTGTGATATGATCTTATTTATTAATTGCTTCTATGAGTATCTAATTCTAGAACTTGTGTTCAATCTTGATTGAAATTATGATTGAGAAAGTATGCCATGGACATATGTCAAGAATAAGTGTGGGGGACTACTTATATAAAGGGTAATTAAAAAAAATTGTTTTCATAAAAAGAAGTGTTTTTCATGATAGAGGAGAAGAGATATTTCTATAAATTTTAAAAAAAAATCCATTGTTGTCACTCTTTTCTTTAACAAAAGGAGTTAGCAACCCTTGAAAAGAGGATAAGAGGAATGAAATTACAGAAATATTATCCCTCTGAAAAAAAAATAAACAAGGAGTCCTTCTAGAGTGCTAGTAGCCTCAAAAATGGGAGTTAGTAACCCCAAATCATGAACACTTTGAGGTTAGTAACCTCAATTTTCTAAAAACAATTACCCTTAAAAATCTATTATAACCCACACCCTTGATTTATATTTATGACATTGCAATCTTTTGAGTAATGGAGAAAGAGAGAAAAACATGAGTTTATAGAAAGAAGTAGTTATAGAAAGTGAAGAATGGTAAGTGATTAAAGCTACTTTGATTATGGCTACTTAAGAATGATGATGCTTGTTGTTTCTTGATCTTTGGATTGAGTATTTTTATTATTCCTTGTTATTTTGATTTCATGATTGAATTGATTCTTTGATGTATGTATGAATTCAAATTGATTTCTTGAAAAATTGGTTTTCAATTAACTTACACATTGATTTGCTAAGGGACTAGCAAAGTTCAAGTGTGGGGGAAAATATGATCGAGCCAAAAACAACCCTATTTTTATGGCTATTTTATTATGTTTTTGGATCTATTTATGATTAAATATATGTTATTTTGTTAATATTTGTGTTTTGAGTCTTTATGAGATGTGAAATTGATAATTTGATAATGTTCACTACTTTTGGAGTTATTTTGATGACTTTTTACACAGATATGAGCAAAGTAATTTTGAGTATAGATTTGGAGATTCGAAGTTCCTGTTTGAAGACTTATTGAAGACAATTTGAAGATTTGAAGATCATTGAAGAATTATCTCAAGAAGCAAAAATTGAAGAATGGAGCTTTAATTGGAAGGATTGAAGACAAGCCATGAAGAAGCCCGGAAGCTAAGGAATTTTGGATATTTAATATGGGATAATACTCAGCCCATATAAATCATTAATTGGAATTAAAATCCCAATTAATGCTTCCTATATTCAAGGAAATATCCAAATTCCCGTAGATTCCCGATTCTAGTCCTAACAGGATTAGGATTCAGCGCAGTCTCGGTAGAAAAAATCATAACTTTCTGCTCAGACCTTCGTTTTAGGCCCGTGAGTAGGCGTTGGAAAGCTAACTCCGAGGTCTACAACGTTCCTTTGAAGTCCAAGACCCGGATCTGCCATCTTCAAGCCCAAAAACGACGTCGAAGTTCCTGCAAGAATTCAGCAAAATTCCAGGATCCTATTTTGACTTGGATTCTATTCTAGGAAGACTTTTAATCTAACTTAGAGTCTAAGTTAGACCCAAAAACGTCCTAGACTCCTTTCCTACTTATAATTGGATTTTCTATGGTTATTTCCACTATAAATAGCCACCCTATGTAACACAAATCACACACACAATATCTAGATAATTTTCTCTTCTTCTTTTTCTCTTCTAGTTCTAGCTTTTTTTCTAGTTTTAGGGCTAGGGTGTCGCCACCCCCTCTTTGCATAGAGAGGGGCGGCAACCCTAGGTTACTCAAGAGGAGGATTTCGCCTTCAAGTCCTGTAAGTTTTCTTTGGATGCTCACTCAATTTATGAGTGAGTAATCCTTTTCTTTTCTCCAATGTAGAATTTAATTGATCTCTTGACTTATATCATGGTGAGATTTTGTGCTTTTATATGTAAATTAATAGGGTATTTCTTAATATCTCTGCATGAATTCTATGTTGATTGTTTTGATAAATTGAAGCATGCACTTTCTTGATAAATTAAGTAGCATTAGCTAAATTAAAATCTTGAAGGATCTTCGGATTTAATTGTTTGGTAGCAATTGGAAGCGAAGGATCTTCCTTCCCAGGGATTTAAGAATCTTTGACCAATTTTTAATTGCCCATTGTGCTTGTAAATTACTAGATCTTAATGCTTTATTCTTGAGTAATTATCACACTGGATCAAGAGGTAATTATTTAAAGAATAAAAGGGATAATTCACACTGGATCAAGAGCTTTATCTAATTAAGGTAATTTAGGATTAAATTCCAAGCAAGCTATCCATTGTTTTCATAATCTTTAGATATCAATGATCCGTGTTATTATTGTCAAGAGGGATACTAATTCTATGTTGGAGGGTTCTCTTAATTATTTTCTCAATTTATTCTCTGCTTTTAATTAATTGTTTTCTTTAATTTTCTTGATTGCTTTCTTAGATAGTTTTAATTATTAGTTTGATTTGATTTAATTTTACTTTAAAAACCTTTCTTATTTTGTTTGTTTGTTTGAAGAAAAAGAATAATAATCCATCTCTCTGTGGGATCAACCCCTACTTGCCCTAGCTATCTTTAGTTAGTAATTGTTGGGATTTTTATTTTTATGATTTGCTGACGACCGATCAACACCTTAGAAAAAAAGATTAGTGGCAACTCCATTTCCAACGTCGTTTCGACAGGGTTCCCCGGACCCGAACATTTCGACAATAATCATTCCCTTTTTTTATTTTTGAAAAAAGAGACCATAATCATTCTTTTTTTTTTGGAAGAAGAATACTATAATCATTATATTTGAACATGAAATGTATAATAATACATTTTCTTTTAAAAAAAATTCAATATTGCATTCATGGGATAAATTTGCTTTTAAAACCACAATTAATTGTGTTCACATTCACTTTTGGCAAACGACCAAAAAGTATAGTTATTCATCTCAACATTAACCAAAGTTTAGGACCTTAAACACTTGTTTGGTTCAAATGAAGGAGGGGTGGGGTGGGGAGGAGTGGGGTAGGGAGGGGAGGGGTTTTAAAAAAAATTATGTTTGGTTCAAAGAAGGGGTGTTCTCATGTTTTGTATTTGGTTGGAAGAAGGGGTTGTGAGGAGTTTTATGTATATTTTACAAATATACCCTAGAAAATAATTACACCGTGAGTACTTTTTTTTCTAAGAATTAAGATGATTTTAAAGGATGATTGAACCATCTTTGTAGAAATGTTCAGTTGTGTTATGATTTTGAGTTTTTAGAAATGTAGAAATGGAACAGCTCACCATATTTAGCATTATTATATCATATATAAAATCTGATATAATAGAAACAAAGCAAATACTTGAATAAAAGCTCTCAACTTTGGAATGGAGAGGGTATAACCTCGAAATAGAATAAATCAAGATTTTATTAACATTTAATTATTAATTATTACTTAAAAGAACAATGAATTTTAATTTCCACCGTCCACACTTTCAGTTTCTTGGAATAAATTCAAGCCGCTCTAGGAACAGTACCCAAAGCCGCTCCAGCATTGTCCATTGGCGACGGAGCAATGGCCCTAAGATCTTTCCTCATGATCGTGGCTCTGATGGCGACAACAGCAGGGATACTGGTGTAGGCAGTCAAAATCATGGTCACTTTGCTACCCTCCATTTCTTTGATGTAAAGAAGCACTCTTTTGGTTGGGCTTGAGTTGGGAAAGAAGAAAATGAAGAAATGGAAGCTACCAAATGAAGAAAATGGTTGGGGAGCATTGTAGAAGAAGATAGTTTTTATGTTTTTATTTAATAAGGGTATTTTTGGTTTAGTAATAAAATGGTAGGGATAAATTTGACAATTAAAATTTGGTCCAAAACCCACCCCTCCCAAATACCCCGGTTTGGAGGGGTGGGGTGGACCCCTTCTTACCCTTCACCCTTCATAAACCCTCTAACCAAACTGACATCACCCCTCCAAACCCCACCCAGCTCCTCCCAACCCCTTGAACCAAACAAGGGTTAAAGTAATTTGGTAGGTGGAAAAAGACTAAAATGTTTAATAATCTAGCCCCTCATTAACCCAAATATGGGATCAAATAGTAAATTCATATGTCTATTCAAATAATATGTACAAGGTGGATAGTCCGCGTTGACGCGTCGGGCATCTTTATTTTTTATTTTTGAAGAAAATATTTTATATTAAGTTTTTCTTTGTTGTTGTTAACCATGTGAAGTAAAAGATTATTAGCAAATAGGAAATCATCAATTGAATTTATTTTGGACAAAATTATTGAAAACTCTATAAAGAAATATAGTTTTAAATTTAAAACATGATTACAAATATAAAATATTCTAAATGTAAAAACTATACTCAGTATAAATTTTGTGAATAGTATAAATTGGTAGTTATAAATATGTTCTTATTTATAAAAGGAAATTAGCATAATGAGGAAAGCAATGAAATGTTGTTGGTTTGATTCAGGAAGGAATAGAGAACGCATTTAAGATAGGAAATAGTCAATTACCAAAAAAGGCAAGGGGATTTTAGAAAATCCGGATCGAATCGTCAGCACTCTCTCTCTCTCTCTCTCCTAATGAGAGCCTCTCTCTCTATCTAAGAGTCCTCCCTATTTTGTTAGGGTTTTTTTTTTCATTTTTTTCCTCCCCTGTCTTTCCATCTCTTTCCTCTTCGCATTTCCTCTTTCCTTTTCCTCTGTTTGTTTTTATTTTGCTCTAGACTGAGGAATTATTTCATTGTTCGTCATCTTTGATTTTCCGATTGAAGTTTTGGGCCTAATCTAATGGATGAAATCACATTAGATCTGAAAGTCAACAAGGACGAAAACCGCTCGGATGGATGGATGGATGGTTGTCGGATGCCTCATTGCAGAAAAACCAGTCAACAGAGGTGCGACAATGACAATACTGAGAAACCTGTGGCTGGAATCGGAAGCGCCTTTGATCGGTGAGATTAGCCAAAATATATTCTCTATCACTTTTTCTTCTAGAAAATCTTTATCTGCTGCTTTAATAGAGAATCCCTGGTCTGTAATGGGTTATTGTTTTAATCTAAAAGAGTGGCCGGATAATATGGCGGTGGGGGAATTAGATTTCTCTACGATTTCTTATTGGATGCCATGTTTAATTCTGGGGGGTATGATGACTGGGAGAGCCAAGAGTAGAAGGGGAAGACCAGCCAAGAAGATAGTAAGCAAATTTAAATTCAAAGAAGTTAGATCTGAGAGGGATATGCAGTTGGTAGAAGGCCCGGTAATGGTTTTTCTTTTTTTCCTGAGGGTTCAGGTGGCTGTCCTGCAACAGCCACCCATCAATTATGAGTGCAAATTGTTGGAACTGTTAAGGCTTGGGGCCGGCCTTGACAAGCATGGAGCTTAATGGTTTAATCCGGAAATATGACCCCAACTTAGTTTTCTTAATGGAAACTAAAAATACTAATGATATGAAAAATTGGAAGTTTCAGTTGTTTCGTTGTGAAGCTATTGTAGCAGCAGACTGGGGTGCGACCATGTCAAAACGGGAATGTGCCCTTCGGGTTGGGATTTTCATCCCCCATTCCTTTCGTTTCATGTGTTGAACTGATCGAGCCAAAATTAACCATATTTTTATGATCAGTTTCCTATGTTTTTTGGTATTTTTATGTGTAATTTTAACCTATTTTGCAAGTACTTGTGTTTTTAGGTCTTGAAGTGAAGAAAAATGAAAACTTGTTGTTTTTCACTATTTTTAGATCTAATTTGATGACTTTTGTCACAAATATGGAGTAAACAATTTTGAGTGAAAATTTGGAGATCTGAAGTTCGTGATTGAAGATTTATTGAAGATAATTTGAAGATATGAAGATCATTGAAGAATTATTTCAAGAAGCAAGAATTGAGGATTGAGCTTAAATCGCGAAGGATTGAAGACATGCTATGGAGAAGCCTTGAAGACATGAACTTTTGAATATTTTATATGGGATAATATTCAGCCCGTATGAGCCCACAATTTGAGTTAAAATCCCAATTGGTGCCGCACAAGCCCAAGGAAATATTCAATTCCCACAACCCTTTCCTATTTGGAGTAGGATTTTGCGCAGTCTTAGTAAAAAGGCCATAACTTTCTACTTAGACCTCCAAAAAATGCGTGTGAGTAGGCATTGGAAAGAGGACTCTGAGGTTTACAACTTTGCTTTGAAGCCCAAAACCCAGTTCTGCCATCTTCAAGCCCGAAATTGCTGTCAAAGTTTCTACATAATTCTAAAATTTTCCTGAAGATTTTACTCTATACTACAAACAAACTGTCATTTAGTAACGGTAGGAAAACCGTCAGTAAAAGCCATAAATCAGTTGGTATGGGCCTAAAATACCTATACCAATGACAGAAACCCCTATTTTGACGATAAATTTGGCGTCAGTACAAGCGGCGTAGGTATAGACCCTGGCCAACGGTTTTGGATACCGTCGGAATAGACCTTTGACATATACCAACGGTTTTCCTACGTTGGTACTTTAGTTACCGTTGGTATATCTCTTGGACCCATGTTCAACATTTAAGGCTATACCAACACTTGTTCAACCTCTATTGGCGTTGGTATAAATTTATACCCATGACAATCCGTTGGTATAGCATATATTACTTTGACACTATACCTACAGATTGGCTGTAAGTATAGAACTTAAAAATTTTGAAAAAAAAATATATTTAATTATCACTTGTCACCTGCATTAATGGACAAAATATATAAAAATATTATTATTAAAAATAAGAACAAAATTGTTCTTAATCTTTGTTTTTGTGTACAATAAATTTAACTAAAAAAAACATAATTTGTCAATTTTCGTGTTCTTATACAAAAATAATAAGCTTAAAGTAACAAAGGTTTCCATGGTGTGGTTTATACTCATCATTTTTGCAGCTTCTACTTCAATATGAATGCATTTTCAACAATTTCCAGTTTCGCTTTGAACCTTGAGAGGTAGCTTCCCTTTCCCTCCTCCTGAACACATCACATTTTTATTATTGATAATAAAGCAAATACGAGCACAAGGCCAACATCTTCTGATGTTGTTACACATGTATGCTACTCAGCTTATTTATCCATACCTTATTCTTTCTTTGTACCTCCAAGATCACTTCTAAAGGTGGTCGGCTGAAAATAAATAAATAAACAAACAGAATCCCTTAAACATGATATCCCCATGAATCTCACAACTGGCATTTTATAGGTACATTTTACATAAAATTAAAGAAAGGTAGAGACATAAGTTGCATTAACTTCCAATCTCAGTGCATTCATTTCAAAAGCAATTGATTGAGGATACAGCTGAATATTCATTGACCATTTTTGTTTCTTTATGAATTTGTAAGCTATTAAGTAAACCTTCAGAATCATGCTTGCTGAAACATTGAATTTCACAGATAAACTATAGGAGATCATTTATTTACATCAGTATTAGACAATTTTTAACTTAAATAGATGTTATTAGAACAAATTATCAGCTTATCAATGTAAAGAGGTCTATCTTACATAGGTTCGGGCATCAAAGTACTCTATATGGTTGATTGAATCTTAGCATTGCCAATATGGAAATATATCTACAGAGTAATCTGATAATCTATACAAGGTAGGCAAATATATCAAGAATCTGATCCTTAGATAAACAATCCGACAACTGACTTGCCTTAATATTTGATCATTAGCAGCTGGAGGATCACTGCCCTTTGAGTTCATTCCAATGTGCTTTCCACAGTTTTCTCCAAAGATAATATTTGTCCATGCTGAAAATGGAAAAAAAAAAAGAATAGAAATGGATGATTTAGTGTATAAGGCAGAAAACTGTTTATTAACAAATTTGTCATCATTGATTCCAAACTAATGATACTACCATAGAAGCCTATTTCTTCAGAGAATAAAAATGCAGGTTTCTACCACTATTCTATAAACGTAAATGACTAAAGAATCTTTATCTCTTCATGCAGAAAATAGAAGAGGAGAGCATACACTTGACGTTGGAACTGTGTGATAAAGCTGTTGTGTTTCTACCAATTGATTAGAAGGAAATCCTAGGTGGTTTCAACCAGCCTATTGAAACTGATGAATGTTTGGCTAAAACAGAAAACATGCAAGGAGGGAGTGCTAATGGGGTTGAGACTGCGAGTTCTGTCTGTGAAGGCAATGCCGAAGTCAGTAAGGGTGAAAGTTTTTTAATATCACCTGAGACTGCAAAGGTTGCCAGTGAGACCTGTGAAATGTCTAAGCATAGTGAGGTTGATGACACTCCATCAAAAGCAGAGAAGACTCCAGAGGATGAAAAACATAAGGAAAATGGGGAATATGAAGTTAAGACAACAGAGGAAGAGGCAGGAACTGTGGAAAACGAAGTTAAGACAACAGAAGACAGTTTGCAGAAGGGTGACAGAGACTGTGACATTGCAAATCTTGATGAGACCGGTTTAACAGAAAAACTTGAAGAGTCGAACCTCGATATTGGGGGAGAGAAAAGAATGGAGGACATTGAGGTGATAGCTGAGCAAGATTCTTCACCGGTAGAAGAAAAAAGTTGTTCACAGGAGATTAAACATGAGCTATAGAGACAGATGAAAATGCTGATATTGAGTCCAATAAAGAAGTTCTCAGCATACCTGAGGCCAACTTAGAGCTTGAGAAACAAGCTTCAATTGATGCTACTAATCCAATTGACAGCTTGAAGGATAATGAATCAGTGCCTGAGGCTGGTGAATCCAATCTTGTTCAAGAGGAGCCGGAAGAGAAAAGCTCTGTAGAAGTCAAAGACACTGAACCAGAGAAGCTGCCTGTTTTACAAGAAAAGGAAGATGGCACTGAAACAATTAAACCAATTGAAACATCAGAAAATCAGGAGGCATCAGATGAGGTGAAGAAGGATTAGGAATGCACTGTTCCAGTGCCCAAAGGAAGCATTAGCGAGGAGAATATTGATGTTCTAAAGCCGAGTCAGGAGGGAAATTCGGAGAAGGAAGAAATATTGAAGGAAAGCTTCCAGCAGCAGAATGAACCAGAAAAGGAGAAGCCTGAATGTCCCTTAAATGAGGATGTCAACACTGCCATCTCTAGTGAAAATGAAGAAACAAGCACAAGCATCAAAGAAGTGGCATCCATCGAAGAACATGTAGAAAAATCTATACGATTCTAACCTCTTTGTGAACATGGAAGTTGGGCTTCATATACGATTCCATCACTTGTAACAGTGATCATCTCTTTGTGAATTATAACCTCTTGCTTTCTATGGCAACCATTTCAAAAGTCAAACATTTTGAAATTGGTTACTTCTATGAATATAAGTAGCTATATCAGTTTTAACATGCTTATATTTTAAATCCCAAACATATAAGGATATATATTTACTAGTTGGACTATTCAAGTTTTATTTACTAAAGGTTCTTCCCTGTTTATCTTGACCATTTAGGTGGACCTCAACTTAGTAAAACCAACTATTAATAGATAATTGGAGCAAACATAAATATTACCATGGACTATGTAGATAATACTAACATAATACTATTTTTTATATATAGATAGACAGATAAATATGTAGGTATGAAGTAAACAAAGAAATGCATAGCAGGAAGTGTAATTACATGAGATAGAACAAGAATAATGAGTTTTGGAAAAAAACGAATATATACTTTGGAAAAGCTAATAAACCAGTAATTCTTACCTTAAACTGCTTGGTAATATCATATTAAATGAGTCCTGCAAAAATAAGTACTTAGAAGATCAGTTTTAAGCCCACTTAGTAATCAACAAGAAAATTATACATAATTTTCACAGACGATTGACCATGATAATTAAGAACCGGTCTCATTCTTGAACATGAAAAATTGACTTAGAATAAGACAAACATCCTTTAATTTCTAATAATTAATTGTCAAAAGAAATACCGAAATGAGCTAAGAAGTGCAAACAATATTGCTAGCAGAAGACAATGCCTAGATAAGCATTACTCTTAAATAGTATGTAAAAAGAATGGTAAACACTCCAACTCCAGACCACTTAAGCCTTGCACTAAACATATGAACTTCAAATCCCACTAAACCTTCAACTCTTAACTAAAATGCAAGGGCAACATTCATGAAAAGGAATTACCTCAAGCACAACATCTTGATTTATGTATGAACTGCGGCAACTATTAGTTAATCTAGCACGTCTTTGAATATTCCCTTGATTGAACATAAAACAAGCAAATAAAATTTTTATTAAAAAAGGAAGAAAATTACCGCTTCATCTTAGCAATTGGATTGGCATATTCAACTTGTGTTTGGTGAAAAGTCATATCTGAAAGAAATCATAAACCAAAAGTAAAAATAAGTCTTTAGAATTTAGATGATAAATTCTATGGAATTGAAGACGAAAGCAGCAACAGGAAGGACCAACGAGGGTGCCGAGCTGTAACAGAGATAAGAACACGCAAAGGCATTAGTGAATTAAGAGAGAAAAGCACGCATATGGGGGGCTTAGATACTCACGCAGATGGTAGCAGAATCGAAGTGAAAGGGATGCAGGCAAAGAGGAGGCGCTCCATTGCAAGGACAATCCAAGGGTTTTGATTTGAATTCAAGTGTTTCTTCAGGTAAAACAACAATGGCAAAAGAAATATTTTGAAGAAAGAAACCAAAAAAAAAGGCAGGTAAAACGAAAAAAAGATGGAACCTGGAGAAATCGAAGAATCGCTGGTGTAGTTTACAGTAATACCCAAGCGATTCCGATCTAATTAAAGAGAAAAAAAAAAAAAAAAAAAAAAAAAAAAAAAAAAAAAAAAAAAAGAAAAAGAACGACGTTTAAAAAAAGTAAAAGAAATTTGGGATGGGGCTCGGTGTTGAAGAGAAAAGAGGAAGAAGGGTTTACCACATTACCTTGCCCATTATATTTTCTTTCTCAAAAAAATATCTAAGCCCCACAATTATTTGTGATTATTTTAATTAATGGCTTGTATATCCACGGTCAAGCAAAACAAGCCGTGCGTATAATTTTTTTAGCGTAATAATTAAATTTTATATATAAAAAAGGTAAAACAGCCCGCCATTTACAATAGGCGGGCATTTCAAATTTTTTGATGGGCCCTATACCAACGCCTAACAAGATTTACTGTTGGTATAAATCCCACCTATACTAACAGGCAACTGTGGTTTGTTGGTAGAGGATAAGCTATACCTACAGGGACAAATAGCGTAGGAATATGCCTTACCTATTCTGACGGTCTAAAACATCCGTAGGTATCCCTTCTATACAAACGAAACTAGACCGTTGGTATAGTCAGGCATCAGTATATGGCATTTTATTTGCAGTAAGAAGACTTTTAATCCAACTTGGAGACCAAGTCAAGACCTCTAAATCGCCCTAGACTCTTCCACTATAAATACCCACCTTATGTTGACTCTAGAGAACACAATTAACAATTAGATCTAGTTTTTAGAATTTCTTTTCTTCTTTCTCTCTCTAGTTTTTCTTCTAGTTCAAGAGGGAGTGTCGACACCCCTTCTTCTTGAAGAGGGATGCGATATCCCTACTCTTGTCAAGGGAGATTTCGGCCCTAAGTCTTGTAAGTTTTCTTATGCCTCTTATGGATTTTTCCAAGTCCATGAGCAGTTAAATTCTTAATACTTCTTATCCTTTGGTGATTTCAATCAATTAATTATGGTGAGATTTGTGTGCTTATAATTTGATATTTGTTCATGGTTGATAGTTTGCTAATCTCTGTTTTATTTTATGATCTTGATGATTATTGATTTATGTGGCCAATATTGATGTAATTGGATAGATCTATAGTTAAATCAAGCCAAGGGCTACTAACTCAAGTTTGATTGTGTGGTAACAAATTGGAGCGGCTTAAGAAGCGTCCAATGGGATTGGTAAACCTTATTTATTTTTCGTGAATGAGTTTGGTTATACTTGATATGCATGTGTGAATAATTGTTCTTAATGCTTTGTTCTTATCAATTTTTAAGCCTGAGAGGGAAATTGATTGTTAAGAAATAAAAGGGGTAAATTAAGCTCAAGAGAGACCTTTTATCTAATATACATGTTAGGGTTTTCCCTAGACCAATTATTTAATCGAGAATAAAATATTAAATTCATCTTTTAAATCAATAATCTATAGTTAAATTGATTGATTTCTACCATTGGAGAAGAAGTATGATTTCTTATTATTGTTTTCTTTATTAATTGCTATAGGTTAGATTTAATTTACTTTGCTTTATTTTTAGTTTAATTGCTTTTTTTTATAATTGCTATTTTTAATCCCCTGTTTTTGAGTGATTCTTAGAGAGGATTTAATCTTTGGATAAGTCTATTCCCCTTCTCTGTGGGATTCGACCACTGCTTGTCCTATCTACTTAATTAGGAAATTGTGGGGATTATTTTATGATTTGCTAAAGACCGATCATGAACTTTGTTTTTTTGTTGGTCAGTTTTAGAAGAAGTTTCAATTGTGAAATCAAAAAGTTTGTAAGCCCTAAAGGTTTTAGTGGCGGGCTGGCTTTATGGTGGAAGTAATTATTGGAAGTAAAAGTGGTCAGCAAATCTAGAAATCCTATCGAAACTACAATTCGAGCTTTTGCAAAGGAAGGAAATTTCGATATTATCAGCTTTGAGGTGGACTCGGTGATGGTGAATCAGTATATTTTTGGGCCTAAGAAGAACTTTTGCTGGGATATTGAGCGAGTCGTCCATACTTTCAGGAGGATTTTGGCGGTTTTCACAAATTGTAAAGTGGATTGGTTTGCCACTATTTTGAAGAAAGGGATGGATTGCTCTGCTTGGGTTAAACACCCTCCATCCTCCTTGGTTCACATTCTAGACAAAGATGGTCTGCCTGCTGGATTGGTTTACTTTTGCTGGTTCTCTCTAGGTCTAGGTTTGTGAGATAACTCTGCTTTATCTCTTGCCTGTCTAGGTCTTTGGGAATTAGTGATTGTAAACCTTGTTTTAGTTGGGTTTTTTTTAATAATAATATAACCTTTTGTTTTTTGGCCAAAAAAAAGGAAAGGGAGAACATCAAAGGCAATAACACAAATTAGGGACTTTTTAGTCATCCGGCAAGTGAGAAAAGACAGAAAATGACAAAAAAAGTTCAAATCGAGTCTTCTCATCGATTTTTCAAAAGAGCCTTTAGTAATATCACCTTGCTTGCTGTAATAATTCATTTCACTTTCAGGGTAGAATTAGTAAATAAAAAAGGAATTAATCAAATATAGATATGTAATTTAACTTACCTCCATTCAAGAGCTTATTTGAATAGTTGCTGGATGTTTAATGTGACTATGAAAAATAACTTCTCTTTTCCTTCACCAAGGACACTTCTGCAATTGGCAGCTCAAGGGGAAAAAAAACTTTATCAGTCGATCCATACAAAACAGAATTTTTACATTGAAAAGTAAACTCTCAAATACCCAAAAAAGATAGCAGTAGAATTGCTTATATTTTAAATTAATTAAAGGAGTAAAGGAATTTTTTACTATCTAAGAATTTACAAATCAAATAATTTAAACTAATCAGAAGGTTTGATGGAGTGAATAAATAAAAAAATGATTTTATGGTTAATAAATGTGTTTACATTGTATTGGTTAAACCATGTAATTACAAAAAAATTCTAGTGGAGAAAGGAATGGGGTGAGAAACTAATTGAGGGCCTTCTTAATAAATAATAACTAGGTATAATCCCACGCGATGCGTGGGTTGAGTGAGTAGTTTTTGTTTTTGTTTTTGTTTTTTTGTTTTTTTTTTCATATCAGCCAAATATTGATTACTGAAAATGTAATTAGTAAAGTAAGCTAGATGAAGCTAAGGCCAAGTGAGCGATGTTCTTGTCCTTGCTGCTTTTTGCACTAGTCTTCTGGCTTCTTTTCCTAGAGGGTGGTGAGATCTGAAAAAATTGATGAAACGAAATTTCCGTTGTAGCTCCTGAATGTCTTGGAGTACAGGTTGTTGTTTCCAGTGGATTGTTGAACATCTTTCCACTGTCGTTTTCCACTTCATATCCTGCAAACCAATCCATAATCCTTCAACTCCATTATTTGCCAGTCTTTGCAAAGCCATCCTCATAAATCTGTTCTAAGCCATTGCTTTCGAGGTGGTTTCCAAACTTTGCACACAGATAATGGTGTTCCCCTCGTAATCCCTTGCCAGCATTGCCACTCCAAACCATCCTGTTTGATGTGGTTTCTGGATGTGGAAGAAGCCTATCCATTCTTTCTCCCCTATTTGGGGTAAGCCTTGGATGATGGTGTTTTGTATCCTTCTCGCTTTGCATGAAATGTTTCCTTTTGAATTTTTGTTCCTTGAAAGCTTCCAATGTATTAGTTATGAAGCTCTTCACTCTGAGTATGGCTTTCATTAGGTTCAGTTTCTGTTTTTCGAAATGTGCTTCATTTCTTTGGAGCCATATTTCCCATAAGCAGGTTGCAAAGGTGACCATAAATATGTCTTGTTGTTCTATCCCCTGCTCATACTTCCCTAGCCATTGCATGATCCACTCAATTATATTAGTCTCCTCGAACAGATGTGTTCTTAGGCCCATGTCACAACCAAACCAAACTGCTCTAGCAAAATCACACTCCTAAAACAAGTGATTTACATTTTCCTCCTGTCTTTTGCACATTCCACAAGTTGAATTAACATATATTCCCCTTCTCCTCAGTTCCATTAGAGTGGGAAGACAGTTGTTGCATAATTTCCACAAGAAAACAATTATCTTCCTTGGCAGTTTAAAGTTCCATAACTTCATCCACTCTTTTTTCCTGCTAAAATCAAGTTCTTATTCTCTGTTGTCCTCGAGGATCAATTTGTAAGCTCCCTTTACTGTAAATTTCCCTTTGAAGTTCTCCCTCCAAACTATCTTGTCTTCTTTTTGGGAGAACAACATCTCCCTTATGTAGAGCTCATCCCTTTGCCTTAAATCTAGTAATCCATCAACTAACCATTTTGTCCATTGATGTGTTCTTGTACACTTCAAACTCTGTATCGGTATGGCTGGTTGGTTACTGTTGGAGCACTAGTGAAGTTGCTTGAGCTGTCCATCCTGAATGAAGAGCTTGTTTCCCTTATTGATCTGGATATCCATTCCCTTGATACACACATCTCTCCCTTCTAGCAGACTTTTCCAAACCCAGGAATCTCCTGGTTTTTTTTTTGCACTTGCTCAAAACTTCTGTTTTGGCAGTACTTTGCTATCAGCTGTTGTGGCATTAGACTCTCCGGACTTTCCAAAATTTTCCATGCTTGTTTCACCAGTAGTGCCTTGTTAATGTATAGCTTTAATAATTAATATATAATTATAATGTATCGTTTTAATCGTATATCATATCAATTGTTAATTTTGATAATTTATAATGTATGCTAGGATTTGACTTTTGAACACAAAATGGGTATAAAACTAACCTCAAACCAAGATGACAATGAACTTGAGATCCTTGAATTATTCACCAATATGTTGAGATATTTGACCACTATTTCGGGAGCGACGTTCGCCTAATTATATATAACTTTTAGAAAGATTAATCATTTCATTTCTCATACGTAAAACTACTGAATGACTATACATGCTTATTTCCTATATATATTGGATGAGTTATTGCTTGCTGGTGAACTTCAAGATTCAAACAAAGCAGACACTATGAACAAATTATAATAAAATTGGGATATTTAAAAAGTTTATATAATCTTACTAACTTATAATGTTGTTGAAATAAACAATTAAGTATTCAAAACGATATAGAAAGATTACACGTTTAAAATAACTTTAAATTACATGAAGTATATAAAAAAATTTATATGAGAAACTTTAAAGTTTATATTAATTAATATGAAGTATATAAAAACTTTAAATTTTCATGAGCTAAGAAATATGAGAGATTAAAGACCGGAGTGAGAGAAGGAGAAGATAAAAGCCAAATTTTGGTGAGATGAAAATGATAGTCCAAATTTTATATAAATCAATAAGAAACCGTTATAAAATTGTAACTTCCGAAATATTACATATGTAACCTTCAAATTAATATTAATGGTTTTGTAACTCCACAATTTAAATTTCAATAAGTACTATTTTAATTTTAATAACAATAAAAAGCCAAAAAATAATGGTTAATAATAGAATTTAATGAGGAATGTTTGATAACAATAAAAAGAAAAGAGTAATGGTTATAGTTTTGCTATTTAAAATTAGAAATTTAATGTCTCCCATTAACTCCGCAAAAAGAGTCAGAAAAATATAGATGAAAACTTTCACATGAACATCCTTCAACTTCATCAAGAGCTTCCGCACAAAATGGGCTATGTTCCATTGATTGATTCATAAACAATTATAAGACTATGTGAATGACTCTATTCTTGACAATGGTATTCAAGAGGTACCTATTAACCATGATTGATTGTGTGATCTAAAAGTGAAAAAATGCAGTGCGATGCGTATCTCTATTAGGCCAAGAAAATCATATTTTCACTACTAACTCTATGTTGATGCCAATCTGGTCATTCATTATAATAAAATTGATCTTTTGTAGGTGCTCGCAACTAAGGAATTTGTCTTTGAAACATGGTAACATGCCACAGACAGCTCTTAGTTTTCCTCTTTGTAGCTGCTTGATATAAGTCAAACAAAAAGAAAACCAAATACAAATAAAAATTATAGGCAGAGATATAATAAATATAAAAATAAGAAATTCAAGAGACTTTAGAAAAAAAATGTGTTTCAGAAATTGAAGATTTTCTTAAGTTTCAATTATACTGGTTGGCCTTTCTATAAAATTGAATATTCATAATAAAATTAGATTAAATAATATAAAAGATGTTTCATATATAAAATAAAAAAGCGTTATTCGGTAGAGAAATAAACACCTTGATGAGAAAAACGGAGCTTTGCTACAAGATTGTGTACTATGAGCAAGACAACAAATGTATTTTGTTTCATATAAAATAAAAAAAGAGATCAATAATTATTTGGTTATGAAAAAGTGAAGTTATATATATATCTATATAAGAAAGGAACACAACATTAATGCCGAAAAAAAAGAAGAAGAAAGGAACACAACATGATTAGTTAGATTAGGTGGGCACACCTAATTACATCACGTTGAGCAATGGAGTAAAGAGGATGAGACCTTGATGAGAAAAACGGAGCTTTGCTACAAGATTGTGTACTATGAGCAAGACAACAAATGTATTTTGTTTCATATAAAAAAAAAAGAGAATAATTATTTGGTTATGAAAAAGTGAAGTTATATATGTATCTATATAAAAAAGGAACACAACATTAATGCCGAAAAAAAGAAGAAGAAAGGAACACAACATGATTAGTTAGATTAGGTGGGCACACCTAATTACATCACGTTGAGCAATGGAGTAAAGACGATGAGATAAGAGCAGAATGATTTTCATTGAGTAAAGGATGAGATAGCAGAATGAATTAGCTTAGAATAGAATGTGAGTAATTCCAAAAAATGGATTTACTGCCCTATATATAAGGCCTCATGGGTTTGTAACCTCTAAAGAATTTAATCCATATAATAGCCAACAATTAGAAACAGAAAAAATAATTCTAACCATCAAAACGGTAAAACTTATTTATTGTCACTATTCATTGTGGTCATTTACTCCTTTAAAGTTATGATATTGATTATATTTTAGGTGCTTTAATTATTGATTATTATTTTAAATTAATTTTAATAATTTTAAAATGGTATAATATATATAGATTTATTTCATTCGTTTTATGATTCCAATGTACATTTTCTTTTTTCAAAAAAATAAACATTAAAAAAAATAAACTTATTGATTGTCATCATTCATTATGCACATTAACTCCCCAAAGGACATACATACATACATACATAAATGCTTTCACATTCAACTGGTTAAAAACCCTTTCAATTACCAAAAAAGGGCTGGAGGAAAATGGAATGATGAGAAACTAATTGATGGCTTTCTTAATAATTAACCAAGTGAGAAAAGACATAAAAGGAGAAAAAAAAGTTCAAACTGAGCCTCCTCATCGATACTCAAAAGGAGCTTTTAGTAAATTCTCTGGGTGTTTCAAAAAATATATACAAGCAAGGCGGTCTGCGCTTGCGCTGCAGTCATCTTCTTATTAGTGATATATTTTTTGTAGTTGTTTAAGTCGGTTAGTAAGAAGATATTGCATTGGCTGTAAGTTAATCAGTTAGGAGAAACTCATACATCGAAACAAATAATTCGCATATATAAAACAAAACACATGACCTCTCTTTCATTCTAAAAGTGCATTACCTAAATTTTACTCAATCTCTAGGTAATTCATCAAAATAAAACTAATATTATACTCCTCCATCTCTAGATAATTCATCAAAATAAAACTAATATTAATTGTTGCTTGAAATGTATGTTGATTATCTAAAAAATCATAGTACGATGCGGTCATTTTTTAATCTTGATTGTAATTGTTAAATTAATGAACTCGGGTAGGTGGAAGAATTTGGCTTCTGCATAAGGAAGGCTAATTTTTTGTAGTCAAGGAGCATATATAGTTGTCGTAGGAAAATTGAATTAGTTGAGAACATTTGCAGGAGCATATGTAATTTACACAATACATCACAAAACGATTGTACTTAGTATTGGCTAACTTTGCTTTTGGAAATATGGAAATATACTAAACAATTGCAACTAATAGAATCCTCAATAAAAAGGAAGTCGAATGAAGAATAAAATAAAAAAACTTTTTTGTAAGATAAAAGAGGAATAAGGAAATGTTAAATTTAAATATCAAATAATATAATCAACAACTAAATCCAGATTTACCTCAAAATGTTGCGGTGAGAAGTGAAAGCTCCCCACTTTAGGTTATGTTATCCTAAGGCGCTGCTAAATTAAATGGAAGGATCTTATCAACGTCCACCTGGAAATTTTAGGAAACAGAACGGAGTCCATGTGAAACCAATTCAGAGAAATGTTAGGGAAGAAGAAAACCACCAAAATAGAAATGAAGACGAAAGGAAAACATAATTGGAATATCAATAGTTTACCCATGAATCAATCATTATTGCAGATACATTTATAGCACCAATCCTTTGGAATTTTCGGCAGAGGAGTTGAACCGGTAAATCCTAATATCCACACATAATTAATATGTAATTAAAACACACTTAATCAAAAATATAAAAATAGTAAATTATATAAAAGGGCAGCAGGAAAAGTAAGGGAGAAAATTCATTGAGGGCTTTTTTAGTCACCCGAAAAGTAAGAAAAACCAAAAAAAAACAGGAGGCACCACATTAATCTTCAATTTGACATTTAAGTAATTTCCATACTCAATAAAAATAATATATAAAGTATATATATATATATATATATATATATATATATATTTGCCGTGGACTACAAATCAAAAACCAGCGACTATCTTAGCTGTGTTGACCTTTAACAAATTAAAATTAATTATTAAAAATTGGTTGAATTGTTATAACCGAATCGATCTAGTGCTATTCAAATATAATTCATTTTAATTTAGGCCTGCTATACAATAATGCTAATTAATAATATAAATATATATATTTTAAAAGTCAATATATTATTAATAGCCTTACTTTTGCATGCATGCATGTGGACCTTTGTAATTGAATTCAAAGTCATATAGCATCGCTGTTGGCGACTTCAGGGCAATACCATAAATTTGTGTTGGAAATTTGGAATTTGATGGGCAAGCACAACATATCAAACTTTGGGAATGTGGTTTGAGATTTGGAAAGATGAATGAATAATAATAGTAGTATATTAACAAAACAAAAACACGGTGGAAAGAAAATGTTCTAGAAAGGGAACATGTATATGCTTGCTTTTTTGGTTGGGAAATGTGGAGGCTTCATCATGCAAGTAATTGTTGTTTGCCTTATTTAATATATTAATTAATATACCTTTACTTCTCTTTTAAAGATTAAATTAGTTAATTTTTGTACTTATTACATCCTCATAGTAGTAGATTAGTAGTGGTCTATTTATGGACCAACACTACTTGTTTAGACCTTCTTAAAATAAGTAAATAATTACTATTTTAATATGATATTTTTCCCCTTTCGGGTGAGAATGAAAGTTTGTTGTTTGTTTGAGACATGTAAATTTTGAAGGATGCCTCGTAGTGTAAAAGAAAAAGCATGCTCATATTTTGATTACTATTATAATATATAATATATTGATAAAACTTATGTAAATGATTAATGAAATTGGGCTAAGATTTTGAATTCTCCTTTGAATGGAGGTTAAAAATTCGCTCCTAAGAGATGTCAAGTTTAAGATTTCATTGTTTTAGATAAGCTACTCCAGTTATCTGTTGGGTTTTACAAAAATATTAAGATTTAGATTTAAACAACAATGTTTCTTTTTTTCTTTTTCTACTACTAAAAGAAGAATGAAACCCTCTATGGCAGTGTTGAATATGATGCTTGTCCCTCTTCATGCGAGTATGTTTTGAAGAGGAGAGAGAGAGACAGAAGTAAATAACAAAAAAAAACCCTTGCTATTAAAACGGGGCAAAGCTGCAAAACCCAAAGTTATGTTCTGGGCCGACAAGCTCTCCAAGATGGCTTCCAAAAGCCACTTTTGAGTGAAATGGGCCTCAATGGGCTGAGTATAGAATCTCGAAATTGAGGTACAATA
This sequence comes from Corchorus olitorius, assembly GCA_001974825.2. NCBI lineage: Eukaryota > Viridiplantae > Streptophyta > Magnoliopsida > Malvales > Malvaceae > Corchorus > Corchorus olitorius. Next base: position 1,753 of record AWUE01018411.1, on the reverse strand, counting down.
CAAATGAATTATGCGAAAATTATACTCTAAACAGAAAAGCCTTATACTAGCCATCGGGTATTTGGCCTGGTAGTAAAGTACTAGACTTTTAGTTCTAGTATACCTGGACCATGAGGTCTTTGATTCAACTCTCACAAAATGTGAGTTTAATTTGTAATTTGTTTTTTTTTTTTGTGTATTTGGTTTGTAGGGTGGTATAGTTTCTAGTTTCCAAGTTCAAGAGCAGGTGTTATGAGATTTACTTGGATTGTAATGGCTCATGGATTAGCGTTTCGGTAACCTAACTAATTAGGTAGCGGTATACGGGTCTTCCTGTGCATTTGTAATCCCAATCTCTTTAAAAAATTAATAAAAAAAAAACTTATACTAAAGTTTGATTAAAGTAATTATTTCAACGCAGTATTATGATTAACTTTTTAAAAACCAACTAACAAAGTTGAATGGAAAGATTTTAATGTCCTTTAAAGAAAGAAATGTATTTATATTTAAGTCTCATGAATAGAAAAAATATGTACATCAGAATTTCCTTTTAAATAGATTTGATATGACTTGATTTTGAATTAATCAGACTAGGTATTAGGGTTAAAAAAAGTAAATTGATAGTATGTTTTCAATAGTGTAATGCTACATGGCCATCAAATTGTTACCATCAAATGATCCCACCATATATAAGTAGCACCATTACAACCACTAAAACCCTACCACAATAAATGTTTTGAATTTTGGGATTTAACCATTAAAGTTTGTTTCTATTGAGCGTGGGCCTAAATCCAGTGACACCATAAGGGAGTAAGATTTGGTGGTAAACTTTGGTGGACGCTTAGGAAAGGTTGAAATTTTTTAGGTTTAGGAAAGGTTCTTGCCACATGTAGGGTGGGTATTAATTAGAGAATATGGACCGTTGAAAGTGATAAAAAGTGAGGAGACTTTACCTTTAAAGGGGAAATGCAGGTTTTCACTGGAGAGAGAAATTTAACTCAAAACTTTAATGACCTCATCCTCATCCAACAACTTTTTTTTTTCTATTGCCTCAACAAGAAAAAAAAAATCAATTTCTCTCATCCCTCCAAAAAACTTGGGTTTTAATTCTCTTCTTTCTTCTTTCTTTTTCTCAACATTTTTTATTTGATTTGATTCGTAGTTTCCAAAAATCAGTCCCTTGCAATTATGTTGATCTCTCACTGCTGCTAAATCCTTTTCTGCCTTTGTTTTTACCAAGCCTGTGATTAAGAACACTGTAGTTAGACTTGATAGCAGAGCAAAAATAAAACCAATGCAAAGCACATATATTTATGGATTGAAATTTACTATTGTGAGGAAACAATACTAATATTCCCAATTTGCTAAAGAAATTAACAAAATTATTATAATGGGCATTGTTTTTACTCGTTATGTTCTCCTCCCTGTTTGGTAATAATTAAGCTCAAATCCTCAACATGCTTTCGGTTTTTTTTCTTTATTTTCCCTTTTTTGGGTTAATTTTTCATTTAACATCGTTTTGGTGTTCCTACAAATTGACTTAATTAGATGGGTGGCGGTTGGCAAGCTTGACTGTTTTGGGGTTTGGGAGACTAGGGTTCATCAATGTTCATCTTAGTTCTTAAAGAAGGGCTGGTTTGATCTTCTTTGGGGTTTATCTTCTGGGTAAAAGTTGTTTATCGGAAAAAAAAAACATTTTTTTGCCATTGTTTATAGGAATAAACATTTAATTTATATTCAAACAAATACTATAATTTTATGGATCAAAGAGAAC